>CM070874.1:72142541-72340041 GCA_036365515.1 Torymus aiolomorphi | reverse complement strand
GCTCGCTCGTAATTGAAAGTCAAAAGTTGCCGCGGTGGCGGATCATCTCTCGCCGTTTGTAATAGACGAGAGGGCGTTGAAATTAAAATTTTCGTTCCGTGCACTTTCAAAATGGTAATGTGCGTGTGTGTAAGTATGTGTGTGTGTATATGAGGATATTTTTTTTTCCACGCTTAGAGGGTTCAAAAATTAAAAAAAGAAATTTGAATGCATACCTTTCGCAACAAGTTACTTCTCATTTTATAGGTCATAAAATATACGAAAAAAACTCGTGAACATTAGAAAACGGTCTTGTGACGACACCATTTTAGAAAAAAACCCATTTTTCTCATGGAAATTTAACATGGGGAAAAGTGGACGAAAATAGTCACTGATGATGAGCCAATAGTAAGCTTTATTAAATGTGCCAACAAATATCCCATAAAAAAGCGATTAAAGTAGAAGAAAAGGACTTTAATTTAACCTAAGAACTTTAAAATCGGTCGGTTATGCGCAAAGTTATGTGCATTTGAAAATCGTGAAAAATTATCAAAAATGATTGAATTACGTGGATTCAAGAAAAATCGCTCATTTTTAGTCATTTTTCGTGATTTTCAAATGCTCGTAACTTTGCGCAGAACCGAGCGATTTTAACGATCTTTAGCTTAAATTAAAGCTCTTTTCTTCTACTTTAATCGCTTTTTTATGGAATATTTGTTGGCACATTTAAAAGCTTACTATTGACTCATCATCAGTGACTACTTTCCGTCCATTTTTCCCATGCTAAATTTCCATAAGAAAAATGTTCTTTTTTTTTTCTAAAGCGGTGTCACAAGACCGTTTTCTAATGTTCACGAGTTTTTTCGTATATTTTACGATCTATAGAATGAGAAGAGACTTGTCGCAAAGGTGTGCCTTCGATTTTATTTTTAATTTTTTGAACCCTCTAAGTGTGGACAAAAAAATATTCTCACACACACACACACACACATATTTTTTTTATATATATTAATTCGGCGCTCTGAGAATTGCAAGTAGGGCGAGCGCGCGAAGCTGTAAAAATATTTCGCTGAACGAGGGGGAGTAGCAGGGAAAAATATACTACTGCGCAGTGCTCTCTTTCTCTCTCTCTCTCTTTCTCTCTCTTTTTATAGGCTCTCTTGCATTGTGTAGAGCCGAGCAAGCGAGCGAGAGAGCGCTGCGTAGATGTAAAAGTAAACTTCAATAGTTACACGAACAAATGAAACAGTGTGGTGAGTGTGCGCTCTCTTTCTCGGTATAATTCTCTCGGCAAATTCTTGCATTTGAACAGCGAGGTGAAAGTTATTATACATACACATATACCTGTGTTTTATTGTAAAACGTTAAGTAATGTACTCATTTTAATCACACGGTTTACGCGCCGCCAAGTCAAATATTCGCTCTCTGCGCGATGTGTTCATTTTAAAAATTCATTCGCAAAATTTTTCCGTAAAAATGGGATTACTTTACTACTATACTACATGACCGAACCGAGCAAGCTTTCGAGAGCTGAAAAAAAGGCGCATGCTCGCGTTTAACGCACTCTCTCCCTCATTAAATTATCAACAAACCTGAAAAAACATCTATAAATAAAGCTACACGCACACACACACACACGCGCGCGACCGCCATTCATCCGTGCGTACTCTCTCGCTGTTTCTGTTTCCCCGCGCGTCCCCGATAAAGCCAACGTGACTCTTACATACCCGCGCGAGATAACGTATACGTACACATATATACGCATACGTCGCTAAAAGAAGAGAGAGAGAACGAGAGAGAAAAAGTGTAAAAGCAAACGTGCGCGAGCGAGTTCGAACAAAAGCGCGCGCTGTAACAAAAAACTTACGCAGCGATTAAAGGCGAGGCGAGTGAGCTGGCGCGCGCGTTTCAGCGAATAAATCGAGTAGAAGCATCCGAATCGCGGGGGATTGTGTCTCGCACGCACGCCACGCGCTGCACAAGTGGCTGTAAAGAGCGCGCGATTCTGCTTCTGCTGCTGACTGGCATGACTGCGACGCCGCGAACGACGACGACGACAATAATTCGAGTCCCGCATTCCCTCGCGCGCGTAGCCCCCCTCCCGCACTGCAGTGTAGGGGGACTGTGAAAGGGATTGGGGGGCGCGCGCGAGAGAGAGAAAGCCGGTCTTGTTTTTCCGAATGGGGGAGATCGATGATTGGAGTTGAGAAAATGTGTCTGTGGAGCGGCGTAGATGGGACATTGTGTGTGTATGTGCGTGTATAGGGGGAGGCCGAATGGGAAATTTTAAGTAGCCAAAATATTGGGCGCAGTGCAGGGGGCCGACTTTCCATTTGAGAGATGCGGAAAAAGGTGCGAGAGTGCGTGTGGCTCTTTTTCTCGAGAGGGGCTTAATTGGATTTGCGGATTACGTTCGTAAATTCATGCGTGGATAAGGGTTGGGAAATGGACTCGTGAAAAATGCCCCCCCAATATACTTGGGGATTGGGAAATTAAGACCCACCTCGGAGCGTTTTCACTTAATAAATTTGTTGGCCGGTAGGTCATGTAAATAAAATGAACGAAGAAAAAGGAAAAATTAACATACTGCAGCATAATGAAAGATTATTAAAGTCATTTTCAAAATGGTACGCGGTACGTGATCAAAGCGTAAAATAATTATTTTCCAATAAGCCGCCGGGCGCACACATGTATCACTCCGTAATGACATTTAAGAGAATCGTCTTCCATATCTCATCTATACATCGAGATGAGGCATCACGCGCGCTCGACCTCGAGTCTCCCATATGCCTCGGAAATAAAGCCAACTCAATTCCCTAATCCATTCCTTCTCTCTCTCTCTCTCTCTCTCTCTCTCTCTCTCTCTCTCTCTCTCTCTCTCTCTCTCTCTCTCTCTCTCACTTGCTCACTCCAATTCTCATCATAAGCAGATCTCCGACACCCAGTTTTCCTCTACTTCGTGCGTCTCCATCTCCACCCACGCAGCCCCCGAATCCCCGGAGGCCCTAGCCGCACGTGCGGCAATTTCACATTTTTCACCCGCTGATTCTGAACACCCCCCTTTTTCTTTATACACCCAGGCGAAAAACGTAGATGGGGATGATGTTGTGGAAGGGGGATCCCCCCCCTCTACACTATGCGCAATTACAACACCCCTCGGCCGTAAAACGAGGAAAACGCACCGTCGTCTCGCAAAATCTCTCTCTCCCTCTCTTCTCCTCGTATATACGATTAAAGCGGCATTTTCAATGAGATTCCGCGGATCACGCAGATACGAGGAGCGCGCGCGGCCGACAGACTCACGACGCGAGGAAGGGGAGAGCAGATCGGCCGGCATTAAGATATACACGCGCCCGGACAATAACACGAATAGGGGGGCAGAGAGAGAACGAGCGTGAAAGGGAGCGAGTAGCTATAAGCCCGCGTGTCGCTCCGACTCTGCAGACTCCACGCGCTGCATGAATGAGAGAAGGGGCTGTGCCGCTGCTCTCTGCGTATACCGCCGGAATAATAAGCGCTGCGGAAAGGGGAGGAGGGTTGCGCGCTCTCGCATACATATACATACGATATATACACGCGCGCTCTCTCTCTCTCTCTCTCTCGTGTATGTGAGAGAGTGCATTCTACCCGATGATTCATCGTCCGGCGCCGCTGCATGGCCGATTGTGCGGATGGATGTAAATGCGGAATAGGGGAGGGGGGGGGGGGGGGCAGGCATGGCAGGCTTCGTTTTTGTCGTCTCGGGGTTGCCGAAATTCGGATGACTGGAGAGATGCACGCGCGCTGCACCTGCTCTTTCGAGGGAGTCCGAGTCTCTCGGGGGAATAATTTTAACTCGCTTCTCTCGGGTTTCAGTGATATGGCACGATGGATGTGTTCAAAGACAATTTCCTCGATTGTCACGGCGGGGCTAGTTTGATATGTGAGTTGTGTGGTGACGATTCTCTGACGGAAATGCGCGCACGGAGCGTGTAGTTGAGAAATGCGTATATGATATGAGCTACTGGAGCGAAATAAATTAAACTCAAGTGTATATGTACTGCAGAGGTGTGGTAAAGTTTGCGTTATTAAATATAGCTCGGAAACAAGCCCTTTACAAATAAACGTTAACCAGAATTTTTATCATTGAATAAATATTTACGGATTTTAAAAAAAATGGAAAACGATTTGTTTTTCAAATATAACTTGAAAATTACCTTGCTCTATAGGATCAAATTCTTTGATGTTATTTACAATTCGCAATAATTTGGCACGCGCTATATATATATATATGTTTCTAAACAGGATCGATGTATGCTGTTGCTAAACATTATATATTTCGCGCTTATATATGTATATTCATTATATATGTATCAACGTTTGATATAAAACAAACACGCAGCACACTGTTAGTTTAATCCACAATCTGTATACGCGATGAGACTATTTACTTATATTAAAGCGTCCCGCACACGCACTCACACCCCCGCTCTGTGTATTTTTCACGCTCTAAATTGTAAACACACAGAATCCCCGCTGTTAGTTACGTTTTTGTGACACACACCCACACAGAAAATGCGTGATAAACTCGGCACGCGCTCTTGTCGTCACGCTCTTCCCAGCTGTGTAAACATCGCAGTTTAACGCTTTAACTACCGAAAATTAACAAACGACTATACGCTCTCTCTCTCTGTCTCTCTTTTGCTCGCGATAATAATTCTCAGAAATAAACACGACCTCTAAGCGCCGGGCAAGGCAATGTGATTTCTCTTAAACAACTTTCCCGCCCGGCGCGCGAGATACAAAATATCGAAAAAAAAAAGGGAGAGAGAGAGAGAGAGAGAAATTGGCGCGCGAGGCTATATTCACATGGGCGGACACGTTTTGTTTACCGACTTTCAAACGTCAACGAGGCAATAACGTCCACCTGCGCGCCTGTGTGTGTTCGCTCGCTTATACGCGCGCCAGCCCAGCGAGTCAGCTATTTTATTAAATCCCTCCGTGAGCATGATATATGGAACAATGGGAAATCTTACGCTGCGCGCAACCGCACGAGCGCGTCTATATGTATAGAGAAGGAAGAAGAGGGAGAGAGAAGTGAATAATTAAGAGACATATTAAAAAAAAAAAAATACGCTTTGTTTTATAGTTCCTTTGTTTTATTGCGCGACCGCCGCAACAACAGCAACGGCTCCTTTTTACGCTCGCCAGGGAGTAACTCGCGCGTATTTGAAGTTTATTTATGATTTTAATAAAAAAAATATTATTCTTTGTGTGTGTGTGTGTGTACGTGCGCGCCCGTCTATTCCTTTCCTTTCGGTTATTATTATATATAGAATTCCCATAAAATTTTATATGCACGCGGTGAGAGAGAAGGGGAAGAAGGAAGAGGAAAGGGCATTAAAAGAATGCTGAATGGCGGCGGGAGGGGGCAGGGAGCTGCGTGGCATAAAGAGCCGCAAAAATTTCGCATTAAAATCCGGTAAAGCTGCAATGCGTGCAGCGCGTATGAAAGAACGCGCGAGGCGCGGGGGCTACTTACGTATCACTCGCACGCGTGCCACATATTCCCGCTGAATCTTATTCAAAACTTTCGAGAGCTGTGATCGCGGCGACTAGAAAATATATATGTACATATCTGTGGCTTCCAGGAATAACGACCTAACCCACTTGGGGGTCAAAATTGAGTTAGCACCGGAATTTATACCTTCTAACTACCCTTTTTCATATAGACTTGGTCCGGAAATCTGAAACGCGTTCAAAGAGCAAATATCAGCTAAGTGCATAACCACTTAACTACACCTGTGCCCGGAAAAACCACTTAACTGAATATTTATATTTAATTAAAAGCACCGTTTTGAAGTTAATACTACGCAATAAACAGATTATGACATACCTATTTTTATAGCAACAAAGATCAAAGGCAATAGATAATAGAAAGTAACACAACAGCTTTAATTGCCGGGCGATGGGGCGAGTGTGCATAAACAGTAACCGAGTAACGTTCGGTATTCAGTTTATCGAATTCCGTTGATTTCACGCACATTCCGTTGGGAGGCGCATGTGCGGGAATGAATATTTAAAAAAGAATTCGTATTCTATGTTTTAAGTGTAGAAATAACTATGTTATTTATCTTATTTGAACAATTTCCCTAAACCACTTAACTGCACAGTTACCGGAATAACGACTTAACTGCATTGTTTTGTTTGTTTATACAAAGAATAAAAATGTATTCTAGCAGCTGATAGTGGGGTTCGAAAGATATTCGATACCTTTGTAAATATTTACATTGTTATGACTCATCTCGCACATTTCGATCTTACATATGAAGTGTCATGACAGAATTTTAAAACGTCGATTTCTCGAAAACACGTACAAGTGGGTTAGGTCGTTATTCCGGGAAGCCATAGATATATGGATGGCGCAATGAAAGTCTCGAAACAATAACGCGCCGCTGCGCTGTGTTATTTTCATCTTTATATATAATACGCGAATTATGTTATATGCACGTCAAAATTGTCCCCATACGATCGAATTCATCGTTCAACGGCGGCTCGGTTGTACGATTATTCGGATTTAGAGAATGTGACGATCAATGTTCGATAAGCTCTCTTCGGTAATAGAATGTATAATACAGCCGGTGGCCTAGACATCCCGCAGCGTGTTTAAATATAACACGGGGGGGCTTTCGAATTCAATTTCGCGAGAACAGCGATTTTCGAAAACTGCAGTGTATCTCCGTATCATCGAATATTCCAGCACCCGGGAGGAATTCCCATTTCTATTTCTCCACGTTCTCGCCGACTCTCGTTAAAAATGCACCTCGCCAAACCCGTTTCGGCGTTTCTCAAGGCCATCGTCCTCTCTTATACGTCGTCTTTTCCCGTGTCCGCACGAAAAATGAAAAAAAAAAAAAAATAAACAACCGCACCGCCCGCAAGCATTCCACGACGGCTGCGAAAAATTTTCCACCTCCCGTTGAAAAAAACGTAGACACACACATACGTGGAGAGGGTAAAACGTTCTTTTAACCCTTTGCCCGGGGTCGCGGAAAGGAAGGAACGCTTTCGGGACCGCGCCCGCGTCATTATATTCGGCCGGTTGAGAATAAACAAAACGACGGCGCCGCCTTTGTCGCGCCTGCGCGCCGCGCGTGCTGCACAAAGACGAGAAGAGAGAGAGAGAGAGAGAGAGAGAGAGAGAGAGAGAGAGAGAGAGAGAGAGAGAGAGAGAGAGAGAATTGAACCGGTAAAAAACGAACGCGTTATTCAATGACATTTGCTGCCGCCGCCACAGCCGCGCTTTCAAATTAATAACAATAATTGCCGAGAGTGCGCGCGTCCTCGCTCGCGCTTCAATTAATTCTTTTTCGGAAGCTTTGTGCGCGCACGCGTTACGTGTCTTTCTGTGTTGTGCGAGTATTTTATTTTCCGATGGTTGCGTTAACGAGATTGGGTTCTTTCCAGTCGCTTAGCCGCGCGTGCGCGTCCTCTTGATTATTAACGTGGAGTCGGGATTTTTTTTCCTCCTTCGACGGGGATTACTCGTTCTCTCCCTCTCTCTTTATCTCCTTTTGCCGGTGCAGCGGGAAGTTCCGCGGAAGAAAACCGAATTAGATTTTAATAAGGCGGCGGTCGGGCGCGCTGCCGCCGTAACTTTGACTTTTCTCTCTGCTTCCTTGCAAAAGTAGAGGCAGTTCGTTAAGGAGAGGAAGGAAGAGGCTCTCCCTGCCACTCCCCGCCCCTCCCTCTGTTCTCGCGCAATGGCAAAGTTTTCTTTTCAAAAAGTACACATGCCCCGCGAGAGCGGAAACGAAGAAAACGGGCGGCGGCGGGGGGGAAGGAGTGGAAATAAAAGGCCGACGCGAAGTGCTGCTGCTAGTGGCCGAGGAAGAGAAAGAAAGTGCGCGCGCGCGAAGAAAGGGAGTAAGATGAGCGAGCGCGCGAAGCCGCAATCGTGGAAACTCGCCGCGACATCTGGGTCATCGGTATCGAACTTCCGGCCAAGATTGGCCCCGAGCCAGCGGAAAGTCCAACAGATTAATTGACTTCGACACGCGAATTTTCTTTTCTCTCTTCGGGCGCGGTGCTATAGTAGTGTGGTTGGAGGGATGGAGAAATGAAAAAAGTTAAATAAAAATCGAACGGGGGGGAAGGGCGGATGCTCTTTTTTTTTGCGGTAGCGTATATGAACCGCAGATTCTTTTCTACTCTACGGATTATATATATATATATATATATATATATATATATATATATATATATATATATATATATATATATATATATATATATATATATATATATATATATATATATATATATATATATATATATATATATATATATATATATATATATATATATATATATATATATATATATATATATATATATATATATATATATATATATATATATATATATATATATATATATATATATATATATATATATATATATATATATATATATATATATATATATATATATATATAATTTGCCGAGATAGGAGAGAACACCGAGAGAGCTGGAGAGTGACGAATTTGACGGGAATTATTTGCTCCCGCGCGCGAGAGGATTAATGGGTCTGAAGTTGCATCGTTGGAGTGTAACGAAATAAATTTTTACAGTTAATTAAAGTTATCAGGCAACGGAAATTTTATCTAAACTTTGTGTTATAAAGTTATTGGATACTATTATAAAAACAAATCTACAGGCCAAATTAATATTAATTACAATAAACTTGAAGTAAAATCAAGTATTTCTTTATTTCGTTCCACTACAACGTTGCAAACTTCAAACCTCAGGTTGTTGGAGGTTTCTACGCGGTGTGGGGTACCAAAGAAAAAATTGATAATTGAATAGCTGTATCTAAATATTTCAGGTAACACCGACGTCTGGTAAATTTTCTTCGTCGATCTCGTACACTGAGAGAAATGTTTAGGAAAATTTACTATAAATGTAAGAAAAATTACTATGTTCGATAGGAACTTTGGGCCAGACTCGAATTATCATAAAATTTACTACAATTTATAGTAAAAATTGCTATGTACATAGTAAAAATTACTCAAAACATAGGAATTTTTATTATAAATTGTAGTAAATTTTATGATAATTTAAGTCTGTCCCACGGTTACTATAAATATAGTAATTTTTCCTATACCATTTTTCTCCGTGTAACTGCACACATATATTCGGCTCAGAAATTGACCACAGATTTAATAGGATTATGGATACACTTTCATTAAACTGAAACTTATAGAAAATGACGATCGGCTGCCTATCAGTCCCGGTAAAACCTCGAAACATCTACGGTAGCCGATTGATATTTATCTTAAAAGTAATCCGCTGACATCTATCGCCATCTCCTCATCATCATCATCATATACACGTTAAGACGTAAGCCGGCCGCGACGAAGGGTATACCATGCAATTATAATGTCACGACGGTCGTCGTCGTCGTCTGCGCCGCTGTTGCCGCCCACCAGGGATTACGCATAAATAGGCAGACGCTTAAGATTCAATCCTCCGCCTTGTCGTTGCGGAGGAGTGCCCGTAATTGGAACTGTTTACCCAATGATATCATCAGACTCGATGATTTAACCTCATTTGAATTAAAAGAGTATAACGTGGTCGCGTTCGAGTGCACGTGATTGTGTGTCGATAATTGACGATAATTACCGGGAAGTTATTTATGACGCGATTAAATATTGAGATTCGCGCGGCTGGCTGTAGCGGGGGACCGATGAATTATCAATTCCCGTGTATCGGTTTGTAATTACGGATTCTTTCGTCAGCTATGTGGCAAAATTAATCTTTGAATAAGTAATGTACATACGTCGCCGATGTATTAATCAATTCCTTATAGTCGCATCTAAATACTAGATCATTCTCTCAATCTCTCTAAACCTTTAAAAAACAATACGAGCACCCAATTATTCACCAATCACTGACGCTCGCACAACCAACCCTACACCCCGCCACGCACATCAAGACTTCAGATGTGTTTGAAGTTCTGAACGTTCATCATGAACGAAAAATCGAATATTCCCAAAATCGGTTTTTTTTATATTATCTATTAGATATATGCATAAAACCAATAGAAACAGCGATATAAGTTATTTCCGAAGTGATCATCCCCCAAAATCAGCCCCCAAACCACCCTCACAAGACAATACATGATAAAAAAATTTATATTTTAACAGCTTATGAATTTCCTAAAAATTTTAACACGGGAATTTCTTCAAGAGCTTACCAAATACTAATAAAAAAATTGCCGAGACCAAAATCGATCGGGAACCCTTCCTCCGGGGGATGCAAGTGGGGCAAAACGGCTAAAAACACATAAAAAATACCTTTAAAAAATTCTATCTCTAGCGACTATGCGATTCCTAAAAATTTGATCACGGGAATTTCTTCAAGAGCTTATCAAATACTTATAAAAAAATTGCCGAGACCAAAATCGATCCGGAACCCTTCATTCGGGGGATGCAAGTGGGGCAAAACGGCTAAAAACACCTGAAAAATAACTTTAAAAAATTCTGTCTCTGGCGACTATGCGATTCCTAAAAATTTGATCACGGTAATTTCTTCGAGAGCTAACGAAATACTTATAAAAAAATTGCCGAGACCAAAATCGATCCGGAACCCTTCCTTCAGGGGGATGCAAGTGGGGCAAAACGGCTAAAAACACATGAAAAATAACTTTCAAAAATTCTGTCTCTAGCGACTATGCGATTCCTAAAAATTTGATAACGGTAATTTCTTCTAGAGCTAACGAAATACTTATAAAAAAATTGCCGAGACCAAAATCGATCCGGAACCCTTCCTTCAGGGGGATGAAAGTGGGGCAAAACGGCTAAAAAGACATGAAAAATACATTTAAAAAATTCTGTCTCTGGCGACTATGCGATTCCTAAAAATTTGATCACGGGAATTTCTTCGAGAGCTAACGAAATACTTATAAAAAAATTGCCGAGACCAAAATCGATCCGGAACCTTTCCTTCAGGGGGATGCAAGTGGGGCAAAACGGCTAAAAACACATGAGAAAAATACATTTAAAAAATTCTGTCTCTAGCGACTATGCGATTCCTAAAAATTTGATAACGGTAATTTCTTCTAGAGCTAACGAAATACTTATAAAAAAATTGCCGAGACCAAAATCGATCCGGAACCCTTCCATCAGGGGGATGCAAGCGGGGCAAAACGGCTAAAAACACATGAGAAAAATACATTAAAAAAATTCTGTCTCTAGCGACTACGCGATTCCTAAAAATTTTATCACGGGAATTTCTTCAAGAGCTAACGAAATACTTATAAAAAAATTGCCGAGACCAAAATCGATCCGGAACCCTTCCTTCAGGGGGATGCAAGTGGGGCAAAACGGCTAAAAACACATGAAAAATAACTTTAAAAAATTCTGCCTCTAGCGACTATGCGATTCCTAAAAATTTGATAACGGTAATTTCTTCTAGAGCTAACGAAATACTTATAAAAAAATTGCCGAGACCAAAATCGATCCGGAACCCTTCCTTCAGGGGGATGAAAGTGGGGCAAAACGGCTAAAAAGACATGAAAAATACATTTAAAAAATACTGTCCCTGGCGACTCTGCAATTCCTAAAAATTTGATAACGGTAATTTCTTCTAGAGCTAACGAAATACGTATAAAAAATTGCCGAGACCAAAATCGATCTGGAACCCTTCCTCAGGGGGATGAAAGTGGGGCAAAACGGCTAAAAAGACATGAAAAATACATTTAAAAAATTCTGTCTCTGGCGACTATGCGATTCCTAAAAATTTGATCACGGAAATTTCTTCGAGAGCTTACGAAATACTTATAAAAAAATTGCCGAGACCAAAATCGATCCGGAACCCTTCCTTCAGGGGGATGCAAGTGGGGCAAAACGGCTAAAAACACCTGAAAAATAACTTTAAAAAATTCTGTCTCTGGCGACTATGCGATTCCTAAAAATTTGATCACGGGAATTTCTTCGAGAGCTAACGAAATACTTATAAAAAAATTGCCGAGACCAAAATCGATCCGGAACCCTTCCTTCAGGGGGATGCAAGTGGGGCAAAACGGCTAAAAACACATGAAAAAT
This sequence comes from Torymus aiolomorphi, assembly GCA_036365515.1. Taxonomy (NCBI): domain Eukaryota; kingdom Metazoa; phylum Arthropoda; class Insecta; order Hymenoptera; family Torymidae; genus Torymus; species Torymus aiolomorphi. Next base: position 72,327,976 of record CM070874.1, on the reverse strand, counting down.
AACTTTCAAAAATTCTGTCTCTAGCGACTATGCGATTCCTAAAAATTTGATAACGGTAATTTCTTCTAGAGCTGACGAAATACTTATAAAAAAATTGCCGAGACCAAAATCGATCCGGAACCCTTCCTTCAGGGGGATGCAAGCGGGGCAAAACGGCTAAAAACACCTGAAAAATAACTTTAAAAAATTCTGTCTCTGGCGACTATGAGATTCCTAAAAATTTGATAACGGTAATTTCTTCTAGAGCTAACGAAATACTTATAAAAAAATTGCCGAGACCAAAATCGATCCGGAGCCCTTCCACCAGGCCGATGCAAGCGGGGCAAGACGGCTAAAAACACATGAGAAAAATACATTTAAAAAATTCTGGCTCTAGCGACTATGCGATTCCTAAAAATTTGATCACGGGAATTTCTTCGATAGTTAATGAAATACTTATAAAAAAATTGCCGAGACCAAAATCGATCCGGAACAATACCTTAGGGGTATGCAAGTGGGACAAATCGGCTAAGAACACATGAAAAATACCTTTAAAAAATTCTATCTCTAGCGACTATGCGATTCCTAAAAATTTGATCACGGGAATTTCTTCCAGAGCTTATCAAATACTTATAAAAAAATTGCCGAGACCAAAATCGATCCGGAACCCTTCCATCAGGAGGATGCAAGCGGGGCAAAACGGCTAAAAACACATGAGAAAAATACATTTAAAAAATTCTGTCTCTAGCGACTATGCGATTCCTAAAAATTTGATCACGTTAATTTCTTCTAGAGCTAACGAAATACTTGTAAAAAAATTGCCGAGACGAAAATCGATCCGGAACCCTTCCTTCAGGGGATGCAAGCGTGGCAAAACGGCTAAAAAGACATGAAAAATACATTTAAAAAATTCTGTCTCTAGCGACTATGCGATTCCTAAAAATTTTATCACGGGAATTTCTTCAAGAGCTTACCAAATACTCATAAAAAAATTGCCGAGACCAAAATCGATCCGGAACCCTTCCTTCGGGGGATGCAAGCGGGGCAAAACGGCTAAAAAGACATGAAAAATACAATTAAAAAATTCTGTCTCTAGCGACTATGCGATTCCTAAAAATTTGATAACGGTAATTTCTTCTAGAGCTAACGAAATACTTATAAAAAAATTGCCGAGACCAAAATCGATCCGGAACCCTTCCTTCAGGGGATGCAAACGGGGCAAAACGGCTAAAAACACATGAAAAATAACTTTCAAAAATTCTGTCTCTAGCGACTATGCGATTCCTAAAAATTTGATAACGGTAATTTCTTCTAGAGCTAACGAAATACTTATAAAAAAATTGCCGAGACCAAAATCGATCCGGAACCCTTCCTTCAGGAGGATGCAAGCGGGGCAAAACGGCTAAAAACATCTGAAAAATAACTTTAAAAAATTCTGTCTCTGGCGACTATGCGATTCCTAAAAATTTGATGACGGGAATTTCTTCGGGAGCTAACGAAATACTTATAAAAAAATTGCCGAGACCAAAATCGATCCGGAACCCTTCCTTCAGGGGGATGCAAGTGCGGCAAAACGGCTAAAAACACATGAAAAATAACTTTCAAAAATACTGTCTCTAGCGACTATGCGATTCCTAAAAATTTGATCACGGGAATTTCTTCAAGAGCTTATCAAATACTTATAAAAAAATTGCCGAGACCAAAATCGATCCGGAACCCTTTCATCAGGGGGATGCAAGCGGGGCAAAACGGCTAAAAACACATGAGAAAAATACATTTAAAAAATTCTGTCTCTAGCGACTATGCGATTCCTAAAAATTTGATCACGGAAATTTCTTCGAGAGCTTACGTAATACTTATAAAAAAATTGCCGAGACCAAAATCGATCCTGAACCCTTCCTTCAGGGGGATGCAAGTGGGGCAAAACGGCTAAAAACACCTGAAAAATAACTTTAAAAAATTCAGTCTCTGGCGACTATGCGATTCCTAAAAATTTGATCACGGTAATTTCTTCGAGAGCTAACGAAATACTTATAAAAAAATTGCCGAGACCAAAATCGATCCGGAACCCTTCCTTCAGGGGGATGCAAGTGGGGCAAAACGGCTAAAAACACATGAAAAATAACTTTCAAAAATTCTGTCTCTAGCGACTATGCGATTCCTAAAAATTTGATAACGGTAATTTCTTCTAGAGCTAACGAAATACTTATAAAAAAATTGCCGAGACCAAAATCGATCCGGAACCCTTCCTTCAGGGGGATGAAAGTGGGGCAAAACGGCTAAAAAGACATGAAAAATACATTTAAAAAATTCTGTCTCTGGCGACTATGCGATTCCTAAAAATTTGATCACGGGAATTTCTTCGAGAGCTAACGAAATACTTATAAAAAAATTGCTGAGACCAAAATCGATCCGGAACCTTTCCTTCAGGGGGATGCAAGTGGGGCAAAACGGCTAAAAACACATGAAAAATAACTTTCAAAAATTCTGTCTCTAGCGACTATGCGATTCCTAAAAATTTGATAACGGTAATTTCTTCTAGAGCTAACGAAATACTTATAAAAAAATTGCCGAGACCAAAATCGATCCGGAACCCTTCCTTCAGGGGGATGCAAGTGGGGCAAAACGGCTAAAAACACCTGAAAAATAACTTTAAAAAATTCTGTCTCTGGCGACTATACGATTCCTAAAAATTTGATCACGGGAATTTCTTCGAGAGCTAACGAAATACATATAAAAAAATTGCCGAGACCAAAATCGATCCGGAACCCTTCCTTCAGGGGGATGCAAGTGGGGCAAAACGGCTAAAAACACATGAAAAATAACTTTCAAAAATTCTGTCTCTAGCGACTATGCGATTCCTAAAAATTTGATAACGGTAATTTCTTCTAGAGCTAACGAAATACTTATAAAAAAATTGCCGAGACCAAAATCGATCCGGAACCCTTCCATCAGGGGATGCAAGCGGGGCAAAACGGCTAAAAACACATGAGAAAAATACATTAAAAAATTCTGTCTCTAGCGACAATGCGATTCCTAAAAATTTGATCACGGGAATTTCTTCGAGAGCTAACGAAATACTTATAAAAAAATTGCCGAGACCAAAATCGATCCGGAACCCTTCCTCCGGGGGATGCAAGTGGGGCAAAACGGCTAAAAACACATAAAAAATACCTTTAAAAAATTCTATCTCTAGCGACTACGCGATTCCTAAAAATTTTATCACGGGAATTTCTTCAAGAGCTAACGAAATACTTATAAAAAAATTGCCGAGACCAAAATCGATCCGGAACCCTTCCTTCAGGGGGATGCAAGTGGGGCAAAACGGCTAAAAACACATGAAAAATAACTTTAAAAAATTCTGCCTCTAGCGACTATGCGATTCCTAAAAATTTGATAACGGTAATTTCTTCTAGAGCTAACGAAATACGTATAAAAAATTGCCGAGACCAAAATCGATCTGGAACCCTTCCTCAGGGGGATGAAAGTGGGGCAAAACGGCTAAAAAGACATGAAAAATACATTTAAAAAATTCTGTCTCTGGCGACTATGCGATTCCTAAAAATTTGATCACGGAAATTTCTTCGAGAGCTTACGAAATACTTATAAAAAAATTGCCGAGACCAAAATCGATCCGGAACCCTTCCTTCAGGGGGATGCAAGTGGGGCAAAACGGCTAAAAACACCTGAAAAATAACTTTAAAAAATTCTGTCTCTGGCGACTATGCGATTCCTAAAAATTTGATCACGGGAATTTCTTCGAGAGCTAACGAAATACTTATAAAAAAATTGCCGAGACCAAAATCGATCCGGAACCCTTCCTTCAGGGGGATGCAAGTGGGGCAAAACGGCTAAAAACACATGAAAAATAACTTTCAAAAATTCTGTCTCTAGCGACTATGCGATTCCTAAAAATTTGATAACGGTAATTTCTTCTAGAGCTGACGAAATACTTATAAAAAAATTGCCGAGACCAAAATCGATCCGGAACCCTTCCATCAGGAGAGGATGCAAGCGGGGCAAAACGGCTAAAAACACATGAGAAAAATACATTTAAAAAATTCTGTCTCTAGCGACTATGCGATTCCTAAAAATTTGATCACGTTAATTTCTTCTAGAGCTAACGAAATACTTGTAAAAAAATTGCCGAGACGAAAATCGATCCGGAACCCTTCCTTCAGGGGGATGCAAGCGTGGCAAAACGGCTAAAAAGACATGAAAAATACATTTAAAAAATTCTGTCTCTAGCGACTATGCGATTCCTAAAAATTTTATCACGGGAATTTCTTCAAGAGCTTACCAAATACTCATAAAAAAAATTGCCGAGACCAAAATCGATCCGGAACCCTTCCTTCGGGGGATGCAAGCGGGGCAAAACGGCTAAAAAGACATGAAAAATACAATTAAAAAATTCTGTCTCTAGCGACTATGCGATTCCTAAAAATTTGATAACGGTAATTTCTTCTAGAGCTAACGAAATACTTATAAAAAAATTGCCGAGACCAAAATCGATCCGGAACCCTTCCTTCAGGGGATGCAAGCGGGGCAAAACGGCTAAAAACACATGAAAAATAACTTTCAAAAATTCTGTCTCTAGCGACTATGCGATTCCTAAAAATTTGATAACGGTAATTTCTTCTAGAGCTAACGAAATACTTATAAAAAAATTGCCGAGACCAAAATCGATCCGGAACCCTTCCTTCAGGGGGATGCAAGCGGGGCAAAACGGCTAAAAACATCTGAAAAATAACTTTAAAAAATTCTGTCTCTGGCGACTATGCGATTCCTAAAAATTTGATGACGGGAATTTCTTCGGGAGCTAACGAAATACTTATAAAAAAATTGCCGAGACCAAAATCGATCCGGAACCCTTCCTTCAGGGGGATGCAAGTGCGGCAAAACGGCTAAAAACACATGAAAAATAACTTTCAAAAATTCTGTCTCTAGTGACTATGCGATTCCTAAAAATTTGATAACGGCAATTTCTTCTAGAGCTAACGAAATACTTATAAAAAAATTGCCGAGACCAAAATCGATCCGGAACAATACCTTCGGGGGATGTAAGTGGGGCAAAACGGCTAAAAACACATGAAAAATAACTTTAAAAAATTCTGTCTCTAGCGACTATGCGATTCCTAAAAATTTGATCACGGGAATTTCTTCGAGAGCTAACGAAATACTTATAAAAAAATTGCCGAGACCAAAATCGATCCGGAACAATACCTTCGGGGGATGCAAGTGGGGCAAAACGGCTATAAACACATGAAAAATACCTTTAAAAAATTCTATCTCTAGCGACTATGCGATTCCTAAAAATTTGATCACGGGAATTTCTCGTGGGTTTTTTTGACCTCGCGTGGTTGCAGTACTCGTCTTCGGTTCGCAAACGCACTTGCCTTCGGCTCGTGCTAGCTCACCTTCGACTCGTACTGCAACCCTACATTCGGTCTAAAAGACCCACCTCCATGTTACTGCCATCGCTTGGATCGTAGAAAAACGACCATAGGCGTCGTCGTTTGTAGGTGTTACGTTGTGACGCTTTCAATCCCCAAATGAGGGATTAAACACAAAAACTTTCGACCGAATATACAATGTACAATTCCATACGGGAGCCATAAGGGCAACTGACATGGTGAAAGGGCTGAAGACTCCCCGGGGGTCAATGGCATACTTTTCTATCTTAGTACCATATAATATAGAAACCCAGAATGGATAGAGACCCACAATGAAACTATGACGAACTATAGTGGTTTTAACGACCTTCTTAGACAGTTTTGTCCATCACCAGGTTGCGGCCTACGTTGCAGACTAATATGGATTACAGGACTGATTTTCAAGGTTAAACTGAAGATACATCCAGTCTCATTTATGTATACCGCAGGCCATGAGAATAGCAGCAATAAATAATTTAAAAAAAATATTGCACAAATAGTGAAAATTATTATGGATTTGCGCGCGCGCATATACACACACATACACACACACACACATACATATATACTCCGCATACTCCATTTTGGCGCCATCAGTCCCTATATGCATAGCCTCTATACTGTTATCTAGATATTGTCTGCCTGCCCCCACCCGCATTATTCTACAAAATTTTTCATATATTACGTAGGGAGTTTGAAGAAGTGAAAAGGATCAAATTTATACAAAAATATAAATATTTCTTTCACATATGTAAATTTGGCTGCCGCAACACAATTTTTATTAAATTCATAAAATCTCGAGATTTCTAAAATGGGGGGGGGGGGGTTAAGAATCACAATGGTCAAAAATTCCGATGGCGAAAATACCGATAGGTAATTTAACGATAGCTAAATCATCGGAATAAGGTTTTAATCGAATAGGAAAAATTCCTACGAGAAAATTACAAATGGTCAAAAGTTCCGAAAATAATTTTGACAATGTTCAAAAGTTTCCAAAATAATTTTGACAGTGATTCATAGTAACGAAAATCAAATGTCGGAAAAGTCGAATAGTTACAATAAAACCTATCAACGGTTGTATCACAAATGGGTACAAATTCCGTTACAGGACGAAATTCCGAAAACTAATAAAACACTCCTTAAGAGGATGTGCAACCCTAATTTCAATATTTTTTAAATCAACATTCAAACATTTATTTGGAAAAAGACGGCTGTAAAGCGCTCCGTACACGCAAACACTATATGCAGATATTTTTCTGGAAAATTCTATTGATATTTGCGTGAGTTATGCTCGTTTGAAAAGTAGGTCAATTGTACATTCTTACTTACCGACAGTACGGTTTTTATTTAATTCAATAAATTCTCATCTCTTTTTGGAAAAAGACGACTGTCAAGCGCTCCGTACACGCAAACACTATATGCAGATTTTTTCTGGATAATTCACTTGCATCCCCCTGAAGGAAGGGTTCCGAATCGATTTTGGATTCGGCAATTTTTTTATAAGTATTTGGTTAGCTCTCGAAGAAATTCCCGTGATCAAATTTTTAGGAATCGCATAGTCGCTAGAGACAGAATTTTTTAAAGGTATTTTTCATGTGTATTTAGCCGTTTTACCCCACTTGCATCCCCCGATGGAAGGGTTCCGGATCGATTTTGGTCTCGGCAATTTTTTTATGAGTATTTGGTAAGCTCTAGAAGAAATTCCCGTGATAAAATTTTTAGGAATCGCATAATCGCCAGAGACAGAATTTTTTAAAGGTATTTTTCATGTCTTTTTAGCCGTTTTGCCCCACTTTCATCCCCCTGAAGGAAGGGTTCCGGATCGATTTTGGTCTCAGCAATTTTTTTATAAGTATTTCGTTAGCTCTCGAAGAAATTCCCGTGATAAAATTTTTAGGAATCGCATAGTCGCTAGAGACAGAATTTTTTAAATGTATTTTTCTCATGTGTTTTTAGCCGTTTTGCCCCGCTTGCATCCCCCTGATGGAAGGGTTCCGGATCGATTTTGGTCTCGGCAATTTTTTTATAAGTATTTCGTTAGCTCTAGAAGAAATTACCGTTATCAAATTTTTAGGAATCGCATAGTCGCTAGAGACAGAATTTTTGAAAGTTATTTTTCATGTGTTTTTAGCCGTTTTGCCCCACTTGCATCCCCTGAAGGAAGGGTTCCGGATCGATTTTGGTCTCGGCAATTTTTTTTATAAGTATTTCGTTAGCTCTCGAAGAAACTCCCGTCATCAAATTTTTAGAATCGCATATCGCCAGAGGTAGAATTTTTTAAAGTTATTTTTCAGGTGTTTTTAGCCGTTTTGCCCCACTTGCATCCCCCTGAAGGAAGGGTTCCGGATCGATTTTGGTCTCGGCAATTTTTTTATGAGTATTTCGTAAGCTCTCGAAGAAATTTCCGTGATCAAATTTTTAGGAATCGCATAGTCGCCAGAGACAGAATTTTTTAAATGTATTTTTTATGTCTTTTAGCCGTTTTGCCCCACTTGCATCCCCCTGAAGGAAGGGTTCCGGATCGATTTTGGTCTCGGCAATTTTTTTATAAGTATGTCGTTAGCTCTCGAAGAAATTCCCGTGATCAAATTTTTAGGAATCGCATAGTCGCCAGAGACAGAATTTTTGAAAGTTATTTTTCATGTGTTTTTATCCGTTTTGCCCCACTTGCATCCCCCTGAAGGAAGGCTTCCGGATCGATTTTGGTCTCGGCAATTTTTTTATAAGTATTTCTTTAGCTCTCGAAGAAATTTCCGTGATCAAATTTTTAGGAATCGCATAGTCGCCAGGGACAGAATATTTTAAATGTATTTTTCATGTCTTTTTAGCCGTTTTGCCCCACTTACATCCCCCTGAAGGAAGGGTTCCGGATCGATTTTGGTCTCAGCAATTTTTTTATAAGTATTTCATTAGCTCTAGAAGAAATTACCGTTATCAAATTTTTAGCAATCGCATAGCCGCTAGAGGCAGAATTTTTTAAATTTATTTTTCATGTGTTTTTAGCCGTTTTGCCCCGCTTGCATCCCCCTGAAGGAAGGGTTCCGGATCGATTTTGGTCTCGGAAATTTTTTATAAGTATTTTGTTAGCTCTAGAAGAAATTACCGTTATCAAATTTTTAGGAATCGCATAGTCGCAGGAGACAGAATTTTTTTTAAATGTATTTTTCATGTCTTTTTAGCCGTTTTGCCCCGCTTGCATCCCCCTGATGGATGCGTTCCGGATCGATTTTGGTCTCGACAATTTTTTTATAAGTATTTTATAAGCTCTTGGAGAAATTCCCTGATCAAATTTTTTAGGAATCGCATAGTCCCTAGAGATAGAATTTTTTAAACGTATTTTTCATGTGTTTTTAGCCGTTTTGCCCCACTTGCATCCCCCGAAGGAAGGGTTCCGGATCGATTTTGGTCTCGGCAATTTTTTTATAAGTATTTTGTTAGCTCTAGAAGAAATTACCGTTATCAAATTTTTAGGAATCGCATATTCGCTAGAGACAGAATTTTTGAAATTTATTTTTCATGTGTTTTTAGCCGTTTTGCCCCACTTGCATCCCCCTGAAGGAAGGGTTCCGGATCGATTTTGGTCTCGGCAATTTTTTTATAAGTATTTCGTTAGCTCTCGAAGAAATTTCCGTGATCAAATTTTTAGGAATCGCATAGTCGCCAGGGACAGAATTTTTTAAATGTATTTTTCATGTCTTTTTAGCCGTTTTGCCCCACTTTCATCCCCCTGAAGGAAGGGTTCCGGATCGATTTTGGTCTCGGCAATTTTTTTATAAGTATTTCGTTAGCTCTAGAAGAAATTACCGTTATCAAATTTTTAGGAATCGCATAGTCGCTAGAGGCAGAATTTTTTAAAGTTATTTTTCATGTGTTTTTAGCCGTTTTGCCCCACTTGCATCCCCCTGAAGGAAGGGTTCCGGATCGATTTTGGTCTCGGCAATTTTTTTATAAGTATTTCGTTAGCTCTCGAAGAAATTCCCGTGATCAAATTTTTAGGAATCGCATAGTCGCTAGAGACAGAATTTTTGAAAGTTATTTTTCATGTCTTTTTAGCCGTTTTGCCCCGCTTGCATCCCCCTGATGGATGCGTTCCGGATCGATTTTGGTCTCGACAATTTTTTTATAAGTATTTGATAAGCTCTTGAAGAAATTCCCGTGATCAAATTTTTAGGAATCGCATAGTCTCTGAGATAGAATTTTTTAAACGTATTTTTCATGTGTTTTTAGCCGTTTTGCCCCACTTGCATCCCCCGAAGGAAGGGTTCCGGATCGATTTTGGTCCCGGCAATTTTTTTATAAGTATTTCGTTAGCTCTAGAAGAAATTACCGTTATCAAATTTTTAGGAATCGCATAGTCGCTAGAGACAGAATTTTTTAAAGGTATTTTTTATGTGTTTTTAGCCGTTTTGCCCCACTTGCATCCCCCGGAGGAAGGGTTCCGGATCGATTTTGGTCTCGGCAATTTTTTTATAAGTATTTCGTTAGCTCTAGAAGAAATTACCGTTATCAAATTTTTAGGAATCGCATAGTCGCTAGAGACAGAATTTTTGAAAGTTATTTTTCATGTGTTTTTAGCCGTTTTGCCCCACTTGCATCCCCCTGAAGGAAGGGTTCCGGATCGATTTTGGTCTCGGCAATTTTTTTATAAGTATTTCGTTAGCTCTCGAAGAAATTCCCGTGATCAAATTTTTAGGAATCGCATAGTCGCCAGAGACAGAATTTTTTAAAGTTATTTTTCAGGTGTTTTTAGCCGTTTTGCCCCGCTTGCATCCCCCTGAAGGAAGGGTTCCGGATCGATTTTGGTCTCGGCAATTTTTTTATAAGTATTTCGTTAGCTCTAGAAGAAATTACCGTTATCAAATTTTTAGGAATCGCATAGTCGCTAGAGTCAGATTTTTTTATATGTATTTTTCATGTCTTTTTAGCCGTTTTGCCCCGCTTGCATCCCCCGAAGGAAGGGTTCCGGATCGATTTTGGTCTCGGCAATTTTTTTATGAGTATTTGGTAAGCTCTTGAAGAAATTCCCGTGATAAAATTTTTAGGAATCGCATAGTCGCTAGAGACAGAATTTTTGAAAGTTATTTTTCATGTGTTTTTAGCCGTTTTGCCCCACTTGCATCCCCCTGAAGGAAGGGTTCCGGATCGATTTTGGTCTCGGCAATTTTTTTATAAGTATTTCGTTAGCTCTCGAAGAAATTCCCGTGATCAAATTTTTAGGAATCGCATAGTCGCCAGAGAAAGAATTTTTTGAATGTATTTTTCATGTCTTTTTAGCCGTTTTGCCCCGCTTGCATCCCCCTGAAGGAAGGGTTCCGGATCGATTTTGGTCTCGGCAATTTTTTTATAAGTATTTCGTTAGCTCTAGAAGAAATTACCGTTATCAAATTTTTAGGAATCGCATAGTCGCTAGAGACAGAATTTTTGAATGTTATTTTTCATGTGTTTTTAGCCGTTTTGCCCCACTTGCATCCCCCTGAAGGAAGGGTTCCGGATCGATTTTGGTCTCGGCAATTTTTTTATAAGTATTTCGTTAGCTCTCGAAGAAATTTCCCTGATCAAATTTTTAGGAATCGCATAGTCGCCAGGGACATAATTTTTTAAATGTATTTTTCATGTCTTTTTAGCCGTTTTGCCCCACTTTCATCCCCCTGAAGGAAGGGTTCCGGATCGATTTTAGTCTCGGCAATTTTTTTCTAAGTATTTCGTTAGCTCTAGAAGAAATTACCGTTATCAAATTTTTAGGAATCGCATAGTCGCAGGAGACAGAATTTTTTTTAAATGTATTTTTCATGTCTTTTTAGCCGTTTTGCCCCGCTTGCATCCCCCTGATGGAAGGGTTCCGGATCGATTTTGGTCTCGACAATTTTTTTATAAGTATTTGATAAGCTCTTGAAGAAATTCCCGTGATCAAATTTTTAGGAATCGCATAGTCGCTAGAGATAGAATTTTTTAAACGTATTTTTCATGTGTTTTTAGCCGTTTTGCCCCACTTGCATCCCCCGAAGGAAGGGTTCCGGATCGATTTTGGTCTCGGCAATTTTTTTATAAGTATTTTGTTAGCTCTAGAAGAAATTACCGTTATCAAATTTTTAGGAATCGCATATTCGCTAGAGACAGAATTTTTGAAATTTATTTTTCATGTGTTTTTAGCCGTTTTGCCCCACTTGCATCCCCCTGAAGGAAGGGTTCCGGATCGATTTTGGTCTCGGCAATTTTTTTATAAGTATTTCGTTAGCTCTCGAAGAAATTTCCGTGATCAAATTTTTAGGAATCTCATAGTCGCCAGGGACAGAATTTTTTAAATGTATTTTTCATGTCTTTTTAGCCGTTTTGCCCCACTTTCATCCCCCTGAAGGAAGGGTTCCGGATCGATTTTGGTCTCGGCAATTTTTTTATAAGTATTTCGTTAGCTCTAGAAGAAATTACCGTTATCAAATTTTTAGGAATCGCATAGTCGCTAGAGGCAGAATTTTTTAAAGTTATTTTTCATGTGTTTTTAGCCGTTTTGCCCCACTTGCATCCCCTGAAGGAAGGGTTCCGGATCGATTTTGGTCTCGGCAATTTTTTTATAAGTATTTCGTTAGCTCTCGAAGAAATTCCCGTGATCAAATTTTTAGGAATCGCATAGTCGCTAGAGACAGAATTTTTGAAAGTTATTTTTCATGTCTTTTTAGCCGTTTTGCCCCGCTTGCATCCCCCTGATGGATGCGTTCCGGATCGATTTTGGTCTCGACAATTTTTTTATAAGTATTTGATAAGCTCTTGAAGAAATTCCCGTGATCAAATTTTTAGGAATCGCATAGTCGCTAGAGATAGAATTTTTTAAACGTATTTTTCATGTGTTTTTAGCCGTTTTGCCCCACTTGCATCCCCCGAAGGAAGGGTTCCGGATCGATTTTGGTCTCGGCAATTTTTTTATAAGTATTTCGTTAGCTCTAGAAGAAATTACCGTTATCAAATTTTTAGGAATCGCATAGTCGCTAGAGACAGAATTTTTTAAAGGTATTTTTTATGTGTTTTTAGCCGTTTTGCCCCACTTGCATCCCCCGGAGGAAGGGTTCCGGATCGATTTTGGTCTCGGCAATTTTTTTATAAGTATTTCGTTAGCTCTAGAAGAAATTACCGTTATCAAATTTTTAGGAATCGCATAGTCGCTAGAGACAGAATTTTTGAAAGTTATTTTTCATGTGTTTTTAGCCGTTTTGCCCCACTTGCATCCCCCGAAGGAAGGGTTCCGGATCGATTTTGGTCTCGGCAATTTTTTTATAAGTATTTCGTTAGCTCTCGAAGAAATTCCCGTGATCAAATTTTTAGGAATCGCATAGTCGCCAGAGACAGAATTTTTTAAAGTTATTTTTCAGGTGTTTTTAGCCGTTTTGCCCCGCTTGCATCCCCCTGAAGGAAGGGTTCCGGATCGATTTTAGTCTCGGAAATTTTTTTCTAAGTATTTCGTTAGCTCTAGAAGAAATTACCGTTATCAAATTTTTAGGAATCGCATAGTCGCAGGAGACAGAATTTTTTTTAAATGTATTTTTCATGTCTTTTTAGCCGTTTTGCCCCGCTTGCATCCCCCTGATGGAAGGGTTCCGGATCGATTTTGGTCTCGACAATTTTTTTATAAGTATTTGATAAGCTCTTGAAGAAATTCCCGTGATCAAATTTTTAGGAATCGCATAGTCGCTAGAGACAGAATTTTTTTTAAATGTATTTTTCATGTCTTTTTAGCCGTTTTGCCCCGCTTGCATCCCCCTGATGGAAGGGTTCCGGATCGATTTTGGTCTCGGCAATTTTTTTATAAGTATTTCGTTAGCTCTAGAAGAAATTACCGTTATCAAATTTTTAGGAATCGCATAGTCGCTAGAGACAGAATTTTTGAAAGTTATTTTTCATGTGTTTTTAGCCGTTTTGCCCCACTTGCATCCCCCTGAAGGAAGGGTTCCGGATCGATTTTGGTCTCGGCAATTTTTTTATAAGTATTTCGTTAGCTCTCGAAGAAATTCCCGTGATCAAATTTTTAGGAATCGCATAGTCGCCAGAGACAGAATTTTTTAAAGTTATTTTTCAGGTGTTTTTAGCCGTTTTGCCCCGCTTGCATCCCCCTGAAGGAAGGGTTCCGGATCGATTTTGGTCTCGGCAATTTTTTTATAAGTATTTCGTTAGCTCTAGAAGAAATTACCGTTATCAAATTTTTAGGAATCGCATAGTCGCTAGAGACAGAATTTTTTTTAAATGTATTTTTCATGTCTTTTTAGCCGTTTTGCCCCGCTTGCATCCCCCTGATGGAAGGGTTCCGGATCGATTTTGGTCTCGACAATTTTTTTATAAGTATTTGATATGCTCTTGAAGAAATTCCCGTGATCAAATTTTTAGGAATCGCATAGTCGCTAGAGACAGAATTTTTTAAAGGTATTTTTTATGTGTTTTTAGCCGTTTTGCCCCACTTGCATCCCCCGGAGGAAGGGTTCCGGATCGATTTTGGTCTCGGCAATTTTTTTATAAGTATTTCGTTAGCTCTAGAAGAAATTACCGTTATCAAATTTTTAGGAATCGCATAGTCGCTAGAGACAGAATTTTTGAAAGTTATTTTTCATGTGTTTTTAGCCGTTTTGCCCCACTTGCATCCCCCTGAATGAAGGGTTCCGGATCGATTTTGGTCTCGGCAATTTTTTTATAAGTATTTCGTTAGCTCTCGAAGAAATTCCCGTGATCAAATTTTTAGGAATCGCATAGTCGCCAGAGACAGAATTTTTTAAAGTTATTTTTCAGGTGTTTTTAGCCGTTTTGCCCCGCTTGCATCCCCCTGAAGGAAGGGTTCCGGATCGATTTTGGTCTCGGCAATTTTTTTATAAGTATTTCGTTAGCTCTAGAAGAAATTACCGTTATCAAATTTTTAGGAATCGCATAGTCGCTAGAGACAGAATTTTTGAATGTTATTTTTCATGTGTTTTTAGCCGTTTTGCCCCACTTGCATCCCCCTGAAGGAAGGGTTCCGGATCGATTTTGGTCTCGGCAATTTTTTTATAAGTATTTCGTTAGCTCTCGAAGAAATTTCCGTGATCAAATTTTTAGGAATCGCATAGTCGCCAGGGACAGAATTTTTTAAATGTATTTTTCATGTCTTTTTAGCCGTTTTGCCCCACTTTCATCCCCCTGAAGGAAGGGTTCCGGATCGATTTTAGTCTCGGCAATTTTTTTCTAAGTATTTCGTTAGCTCTAGAAGAAATTACCGTTATCAAATTTTTAGGAATCGCATAGTCGCAGGAGACAGAATTTTTTTTAAATGTATTTTTCATGTCTTTTTAGCCGTTTTGCCCCGCTTGCATCCCCCTGATGGAAGGGTTCCGGATCGATTTTGGTCTCGACAATTTTTTTATAAGTATTTGATAAGCTCTTGAAGAAATTCCCGTGATCAAATTTTTAGGAATCGCATAGTCGCTAGAGATAGAATTTTTTAAACGTATTTTTCATGTGTTTTTAGCCGTTTTGCCCCACTTGCATCCCCCGAAGGAAGGGTTCCGGATCGATTTTGGTCTCGGCAATTTTTTTATAAGTATTTTGTTAGCTCTAGAAGAAATTACCGTTATCAAATTTTTAGGAATCGCATATTCGCTAGAGACAGAATTTTTGAAATTTATTTTTCATGTGTTTTTAGCCGTTTTGCCCCACTTGCATCCCCCTGAAGGAAGGGTTCCGGATCGATTTTGGTCTCGGCAATTTTTTTATAAGTATTTCGTTAGCTCTCGAAGAAATTCCCGTGATCAAATTTTTAGGAATCGCATAGTCGCCAGAGACAGAATTTTTTAAAGTTATTTTTCAGGTGTTTTTAGCCGTTTTGCCCCACTTGCATCCCCCTGAAGGAAGGATTCCGTACCGATTTTGGTCTCGGCAATTTTTTTATAAGTATTTCGTTAGCTCTCGAAGAAATTTCCGTGATCAAATTTTTAGGAATCTCATAGTCGCCAGGGACAGAATTTTTTAAATGTATTTTTCATGTCTTTTTAGCCGTTTTGCCCCACTTTCATCCCCCTGAAGGAAGGGTTCCGGATCGATTTTGGTCTCGGCAATTTTTTTATAAGTATTTCGTTAGCTCTAGAAGAAATTACCGTTATCAAATTTTTAGGAATCGCATAGTCGCTAGAGGCAGAATTTTTTAAAGTTATTTTTCATGTGTTTTTAGCCGTTTTGCCCCACTTGCATCCCCCTGAAGGAAGGGTTCCGGATCGATTTTGGTCTCGGCAATTTTTTTGTAAGTATTTCGTTAGCTCTCGAAGAAATTCCCGTGATCAAATTTTTAGGAATCGCATAGTCGCTAGAGACAGAATTTTTGAAAGTTATTTTTCATGTCTTTTTAGCCGTTTTGCCCCGCTTGCATCCCCTGATGGATGCGTTCCGGATCGATTTTGGTCTCGACAATTTTTTTATAAGTATTTGATAAGCTCTTGAAGAAATTCCCGTGATCAAATTTTTAGGAATCGCATAGTCGCTAGAGATAGAATTTTTTAAACGTATTTTTCATGTGTTTTTAGCCGTTTTGCCCCACTTGCATCCCCCGAAGGAAGGGTTCCGGATCGATTTTGGTCTCGGCAATTTTTTTATAAGTATTTCGTTAGCTCTAGAAGAAATTACCGTTATCAAATTTTTAGGAATCGCATAGTCGCTAGAGACAGAATTTTTTAAAGGTATTTTTTATGTGTTTTTAGCCGTTTTGCCCCACTTGCATCCCCCGGAGGAAGGGTTCCGGATCGATTTTGGTCTCGGCAATTTTTTTATAAGTATTTCGTTAGCTCTAGAAGAAATTACCGTTATCAAATTTTTAGGAATCGCATAGTCGCTAGAGACAGAATTTTTGAAAGTTATTTTTCATGTGTTTTTAGCCGTTTTGCCCCACTTGCATCCCCTGAAGGAAGGGTTCCGGATCGATTTTGGTCTCGGCAATTTTTTTATAAGTATTTCGTTAGCTCTCGAAGAAATTCCCGTGATCAAATTTTTAGGAATCGCATAGTCGCCAGAGACAGAATTTTTTAAAGTTATTTTTCAGGTGTTTTTAGCCGTTTTGCCCCACTTTCATCCCCCTGAAGGAAGGGTTCCGGATCGATTTTGGTCTCGGCAATTTTTTTATAAGTATTTCGTTAGCTCTAGAAGAAATTACCGTTATCAAATTTTTAGGAATCGCATAGTCGCTAGAGGCAGAATTTTTTAAAGTTATTTTTCATGTGTTTTTAGCCGTTTTGCCCCACTTGCATCCCCCTGAAGGAAGGGTTCCGGATCGATTTTGGTCTCGGCAATTTTTTTGTAAGTATTTCGTTAGCTCTCGAAGAAATTCCCGTGATCAAATTTTTAGGAATCGCATAGTCGCTAGAGACAGAATTTTTGAAAGTTATTTTTCATGTCTTTTTAGCCGTTTTGCCCCGCTTGCATCCCCCTGATGGATGCGTTCCGGATCGATTTTGGTCTCGACAATTTTTTTATAAGTATTTGATAAGCTCTTGAAGAAATTCCCGTGATCAAATTTTTAGGAATCGCATAGTCGCTAGAGATAGAATTTTTTAAACGTATTTTTCATGTGTTTTTAGCCGTTTTGCCCCACTTGCATCCCCCGAAGGAAGGGTTCCGGATCGATTTTGGTCTCGGCAATTTTTTTATAAGTATTTCGTTAGCTCTAGAAGAAATTACCGTTATCAAATTTTTAGGAATCGCATAGTCGCTAGAGACAGAATTTTTGAAAGTTATTTTTCATGTGTTTTTAGCCGTTTTGCCCCACTTGCATCCCCCTGATGGAAGGGTTCCGGATCGATTTTGGTCTCGACAATTTTTTTATAAGTATTTGATAAGCTCTTGAAGAAATTCCCGTGATCAAATTTTTAGGAATCGCATAGTCGCTAGAGATAGAATTTTTTAAACGTATTTTTCATGTGTTTTTAGCCGTTTTGCCCCACTTGCATCCCCCGAAGGAAGGGTTCCGGATCGATTTTGGTCTCGGCAATTTTTTTATAAGTATTTCGTTAGCTCTAGAAGAAATTACCGTTATCAAATTTTTAGGAATCGCATAGTCGCTAGAGACAGAATTTTTTTTAAATGTATTTTTCATGTCTTTTTAGCCGTTTTGCCCCGCTTGCATCCCCCTGATGGAAGGGTTCCGGATCGATTTTGGTCTCGACAATTTTTTTATAAGTATTTGATATGCTCTTGAAGAAATTCCCGTGATCAAATTTTTAGGAATCGCATAGTCGCTAGAGACAGAATTTTTTAAAGGTATTTTTTATGTGTTTTTAGCCGTTTTGCCCCACTTGCATCCCCCGGAGGAAGGGTTCCGGATCGATTTTGGTCTCGGCAATTTTTTTATAAGTATTTCGTTAGCTCTAGAAGAAATTACCGTTATCAAATTTTTAGGAATCGCATAGTCGCTAGAGACAGAATTTTTGAAAGTTATTTTTCATGTGTTTTTAGCCGTTTTGCCCCACTTGCATCCCCCTGAATGAAGGGTTCCGGATCGATTTTGGTCTCGGCAATTTTTTTATAAGTATTTCGTTAGCTCTCGAAGAAATTCCCGTGATCAAATTTTTAGGAATCGCATAGTCGCCAGAGACAGAATTTTTGAATGTTATTTTTCATGTGTTTTTAGCCGTTTTGCCCCACTTGCATCCCCCTGAAGGAAGGGTTCCGGATCGATTTTGGTCTCGGCAATTTTTTTATAAGTATTTCGTTAGCTCTCGAAGAAATTTCCGTGATCAAATTTTTAGGAATCGCATAGTCGCCAGGGACAGAATTTTTTAAATGTATTTTTCATGTCTTTTTAGCCGTTTTGCCCCACTTTCATCCCCCTGAAGGAAGGGTTCCGGATCGATTTTAGTCTCGGCAATTTTTTTCTAAGTATTTCGTTAGCTCTAGAAGAAATTACCGTTATCAAATTTTTAGGAATCGCATAGTCGCAGGAGACAGAATTTTTTTAAATGTATTTTTCATGTCTTTTTAGCCGTTTTGCCCCGCTTGCATCCCCCTGATGGAAGGGTTCCGGATCGATTTTGGTCTCGACAATTTTTTTATAAGTATTTGATAAGCTCTTGAAGAAATTCCCGTGATCAAATTTTTAGGAATCGCATAGTCGCTAGAGATAGAATTTTTTAAACGTATTTTTCATGTGTTTTTAGCCGTTTTGCCCCACTTGCATCCCCCGAAGGAAGGGTTCCGGATCGATTTTGGTCTCGGCAATTTTTTTATAAGTATTTTGTTAGCTCTAGAAGAAATTACCGTTATCAAATTTTTAGGAATCGCATATTCGCTAGAGACAGAATTTTTGAAATTTATTTTTCATGTATTTTTAGCCGTTTTGCCCCACTTGCATCCCCCTGAAGGAAGGGTTCCGGATCGATTTTGGTCTCGGCAATTTTTTTATAAGTATTTCGTTAGCTCTCGAAGAAATTCCCGTGATCAAATTTTTAGGAATCGCATAGTCGCCAGAGACAGAATTTTTTAAAGTTATTTTTCAGGTGTTTTTAGCCGTTTTGCCCCACTTGCATCCCCTGAAGGAAGGATTCCGGACCGATTTTGGTCTCGGCAATTTTTTTATAAGTATTTCGTTAGCTCTCGAAGAAATTTCCGTGATCAAATTTTTAGGAATCTCATAGTCGCCAGGGACAGAATTTTTTAAATGTATTTTTCATGTCTTTTTAGCCGTTTTGCCCCACTTTCATCCCCCTGAAGGAAGGGTTCCGGATCGATTTTGGTCTCGGCAATTTTTTTATAAGTATTTCGTTAGCTCTAGAAGAAATTACCGTTATCAAATTTTTAGGAATCGCATAGTCGCTAGAGGCAGAATTTTTTAAAGTTATTTTTCATGTGTTTTTAGCCGTTTTGCCCCACTTGCATCCCCCTGAAGGAAGGGTTCCGGATCGATTTTGGTCTCGGCAATTTTTTTGTAAGTATTTCGTTAGCTCTCGAAGAAATTCCCGTGATCAAATTTTTAGGAATCGCATAGTCGCCAGAGACAGAATTTTTTAAAGTTATTTTTCAGGTGTTTTTAGCCGTTTTGCCCCGCTTGCATCCCCCTGAAGGAAGGGTTCCGGATCGATTTTGGTCTCGGCAATTTTTTTATAAGTATTTCGTTAGCTCTAGAAGAAATTACCGTTATCAAATTTTTAGGAATCGCATAGTCGCTAGAGACAGAATTTTTGAATGTTATTTTTCATGTGTTTTTAGCCGTTTTGCCCCACTTGCATCCCCCTGAAGGAAGGGTTCCGGATCGATTTTGGTCTCGGCAATTTTTTTATAAGTATTTCGTTAGCTCTCGAAGAAATTTCCGTGATCAAATTTTTAGGAATCGCATAGTCGCCAGGGACAGAATTTTTTAAATGTATTTTTCATGTCTTTTTAGCCGTTTTGCCCCACTTTCATCCCCTGAAGGAAGGGTTCCGGATCGATTTTAGTCTCGGCAATTTTTTTCTAAGTATTTCGTTAGCTCTAGAAGAAATTACCGTTATCAAATTTTTAGGAATCGCATAGTCGCAGGAGACAGAATTTTTTTTAAATGTATTTTTCATGTCTTTTTAGCCGTTTTGCCCCGCTTGCATCCCCCTGATGGAAGGGTTCCGGATCGATTTTGGTCTCGACAATTTTTTTATAAGTATTTGATAAGCTCTTGAAGAAATTCCCGTGATCAAATTTTTAGGAATCGCATAGTCGCTAGAGATAGAATTTTTTAAACGTATTTTTCATGTGTTTTTAGCCGTTTTGCCCCACTTGCATCCCCCGAAGGAAGGGTTCCGGATCGATTTTGGTCTCGGCAATTTTTTTATAAGTATTTCGTTAGCTCTCGAAGAAATTCCCGTGATCAAATTTTTAGGAATCGCATAGTTGCCAGAGACAGAATTTTTTAAAGTTATTTTTCAGGTGTTTTTAGCCGTTTTGCCCCGCTTGCATCCCCCTGAAGGAAGGGTTCCGGATCGATTTTGGTCTCGGCAATTTTTTTATAAGTATTTCGTTAGCTCTAGAAGAAATTACCGTTATCAAATTTTTAGGAATCGCATAGTCGCTAGAGTCAGATTTTTTTATATGTATTTTTCATGTCTTTTTAGCCGTTTTGCCCCGCTTGCATCCCCCGAAGGAAGGGTTCCGGATCGATTTTGGTCTCGGCAATTTTTTTATGAGTATTTGGTAAGCTCTTGAAGAAATTTCCGTGATAAAATTTTTAGGAATCGCATAGTCGCTAGAGACAGAATTTTTTAAATGTATTTTTCATGTCTTTTTAGCCGTTTTGCCCCGCTTGCATCCCCCTGATGGAAGGGTTCCGGATCGATTTTGGTCTCGGCAATTTTTTTATAAGTATTTCGTTAGCTCTAGAAGAAATTACCGTTATCAAATTTTTAGGAATCGCATAGTCGCTAGAGACAGAATTTTTGAAAGTTATTTTTCATGTGTTTTTAGCCGTTTTGCCCCACTTGCATCCCCCTGAAGGAAGGGTTCCGGATCGATTTTGGTCTCGGCAATTTTTTTATAAGTATTTCGTTAGCTCTCGAAGAAATTTCCGTGATCAAATTTTTAGGAATCGCATAGTCGCCAGAGAAAGAATTTTTTGAATGTATTTTTCATGTCTTTTTAGCCGTTTTGCCCCGCTTGCATCCCCTGAAGGAAGGGTTCCGGATCGATTTTGGTCTCGGCAATTTTTTTATAAGTATTTCGTTAGCTCTAGAAGAAATTACCGTTATCAAATTTTTAGGAATCGCATAGTCGCTAGAGACAGAATTTTTTTTAAATGTATTTTTCATGTCTTTTTAGCCGTTTTGCCCCGCTTGCATCCCCCTGATGGAAGGGTTCCGGATCGATTTTGGTCCCGACAATTTTTTTATAAGTATTTGATATGCTCTTGAAGAAATTCCCGTGATCAAATTTTTAGGAATCGCATAGTCGCTAGAGATAGAATTTTTTAAAGGTATTTTTTATGTGTTTTTAGCCGTTTTGCCCCACTGGCATCCCCCGGAGGAAGGGTTCCCGATCGATTTTGGTCTCGGCAATTTTTTTATTAGTATTTGGTAAACTCTTGAAGAAATTCCCGTGTTAAAATTTTTAGGAAATTCATAAGCTGTTAAAATATAAATTTTTTTATCATGTATTGTCTTGTGAGGGTGGTTTGGGGGCTGATTTTGGGGGATGATCAATTCGGAAATAACTTATATCGCTGTTTCTATTGGTTTTATGCATATATCTAACAGATAATATAAAAAAAACCGATTTTGGGAATATTCAATTTTTCGTTCATGATGAACGTTCAGAACTTCAAACACATGACTTCAGCTCTCGAACCCTTCATTTTCTCCCCAATTAAAAAACTAAACCTCTCACCATCGTCACGGCCCTCCGTCTTCCGCCAATTTCGCCTCTCATCTCCGCACGATACAACTATAACATCTCCCCTACAATTTTTTCCCCAATTCCTGCTCTCTCTCCGATACATCCTTCAGGGCATCACGCGCACGCGAGACAGCCGTCGCCGCCGCCGCCGCCGAAACAACTCTCCTGCGCACACAAAAGATCGAGGGGTCCTCTCCCCCTATATATATATATATACACTCTCTCGGAATGCAAGACGATTTTTGCCTTTGTTTCCCGTCCGCCCGCCGCCAAGGTCAACACGCACTCACGTGTGTCTATGTGTGCGCGTGTGTGTTTACAGACACGCCCCCCCCCCCTCTCGAGCGCCAGGCAGGCTTCTATTTTTGATGAGTCAACCGAGTGCGCGCTCTTGCGTCTAGCGCGCGCGCTTTTTACGCGTCTGCGTCCGATTAAGGGCAGGATGAATTATTGCGACGCCCGCGGGATTGTCTGTGTCTCTCTCATTCTGTCTGGGTGCATGCATGCTGCGTATACAGCGAAGGTTAGGTAGTTAGGTGGAGGTATAGTTGCTTAAATAAACCGGGGATAAGCCGGAGCCGAGCGCCGTGTGCGTAAACGCTGTCCCCTGCAGGATTATGCTTTTTGCGTAAACACACACGCGCGCGTTCTCGTTTATTTCTTTCTTTCTTTTTTCGTTAACGCGTGTACTTTTATAGACCTGCTATAATCGCGTGCGTAAAATACGACCATCAGTCTAATGATGTAGATACAAAAAAAAAGCGAGAGTCAAGTAGATCCAATATGAACATTTTTTGCAATGATTTCTTCACATACCTACATTACAATCTGAAAACTGATATAACAGGAAACAGTGTACTTATAATGTAACGAAACAAATTTTTGTTAGCAATTTTCCAATGTGGAAAAAGTAGATTTTACCCACGCGGAGAAAATTTTTGTATAAAAATTGCCGTGACAGTCTGGCTAACCTGGAACAGTTGAAGCGGTTCGAAAAATTACCGCTCACAGTCCGGTGTAAAAGTTACAGCGAAATTATTGTTTAACCGCTTAAATCATTCCAGGTATACCAAACTGTCCCGGTATTTTTTACCGTGAAAATTCTCTCCGTGCAGTCCTCTAAAAAAAAGAAAAAATTCAATAAGAAATACCAATCTACTTTCTTGTTCGACTTATACACAAGTGTGTACCTTATACACACGATCATTCATCGCTCTTGCTCGCGCATCAACCGCGTAACAAGCACAAGCTACACCCCCGCCGCTGCTCACCATTAACCCCGCGCCGCACAATACCTTACGGCAGTATGTAGGTCCAGCCGCCACCAATCTCGATGCATATAAATTCGCCCTCTCGCTAAGACCTCGTACCTCCGCCCGTACACACACACATACATTAGGCCGCTGCTCTCTGCTTTGCGACCCCCTATCCCCCGGTTGCATAACAATGATTAATGCCGCGCGTAAGTGGCGCCCGACGTCCCAGCATTAGGGAAAGTTCGCGCTCGCTTGCCGAGTCCAGGAGGAGGAGGACCGCGCGTATATATATACAATATCGCTTGAGAAAGTGCCCCCCGCGCGCGTTCTAAAACTTACGCGCGCGCGGTGGTTATGACCCATTTAGTTGGCAAGATTTCGAAAGTTGCGCCGCACGGCCGCCGGCGGTGTGTGTGTGCGCGCGTGTTGCGGGATTCCGCGGGAGGAGAGAAACCAGGCGGTGGTCGTGCTGGTGGTGGTAGCGGTTGTTGTTTTGGCTGTGGCCAAGGAAGTGAGTAAAGATGGAATGGTTTTAAGGCCAAGCGAGCGTGGATCTTCAAGTTGGGGGGATAAAAGGGGAGGTTAAGTGAAAACAAGAATTTTAAGGGGCGGAGGCAGGAGTTGGGTGGAGGGTATTTATGGTGGATACTTTTAAAAAAAGTTAAGATTGTAACGAAAAATTCGGCAACTGATGAGTATTCGTTTTCTTGTGTTTGTCTCCGAAAAACTCATTCTATTTTTCAATCTATGAAATGGTCAAATAATAGAAGAAAAAGCGTTTCATCGAGAGCTATAGAAACTGGACAAGAGAAATTCCTATTTTATAGCAAGTTTCTAATATAAATGATCAGTTATTAGTTATAAAATGTTTTGAATTTCCAAGTTCATGTTATAACCAGATAAAGTTTTAAAAATGAATGCACAAAGATTAATACTTTCTTCCAAATTGTAATAGCGATCAGTTAATTCTATTGTATAAAATAAAATAATGCGAACAAATCCAACGCGGATCCAAGTTCAAAAACTATAAAAATAACCCTCACGCTGTACCTCAAAAATACCCACAAAAACTCGCCTAATAAGCACATTATAACGAAACACAGAGAGAGCCAATTTCAGCGATTACACCCAAAAGGTCCCGTATATAATACCCGCAGCCTTTAACCGCAAAAACAGGTTCGACTCCTAACACACACACACACATACTCACCTTTCACCGCTTCTCCGAACGACCATTGTTACCTCTCGATCGCGAAATCTGGAAATTAGTTCCGCCGTGCCGCCGGTGCTTGGACCGAAAACAAAATAAAAAAAGGAAGGAACGGAGACCTACCTCGACCCGCGCGCAGCTATAACGATTTTCCCGCGGTGGCGGCGGTAGCGAGTGTATAAATAAAAAGAGGCCGAGTCAAGAGGGCCCGCGCGGTATATACACACAGCAGCAGCAGCAGCGTGAAATGGTTAGTCGCTCTCGCGCTGTCGCGGGTAATTAGAAGGACGTTCTCTCTCTCTCTGTCTGGGGCGCATCTCCAAGCGCGGGAGCGAGAGAGATAGTCTATTTACTCCCGCCGCGGAATTCAAATCGAGCGGATGAAAGGAGGAGAACGAAAAAAAAGACCACAAAGCCTGGGCAGATGAATTCGGCCGCCGAATATAAATCACCGCACAGGGATTATTGCCGCAGCAGCAGCGTCCTTTATCGGTCCGATTAACGACGGGGGGTATATATAGGCTTTGATTTCCGCGTGCTTCTGTATATGTATGTATACACCCGCGCCATACATTCGCGTGGAAGCGATTTTGGGCAGCCGCGCGCGCGCAGCCGGTATATAAAATTCGGTTAGTGGTCTAAAGGGATGGAAATTCGCGCGCAGCAGTGTGTATATCGCAGCGAGAGAACTCGATCGAGAGTCAACTGCGCGCGCGCGCGCGCGCCTTCAATCTCCTCTCTAATATCCTCCGATGATTGCGCTTTTACCACGGGGGCAGCAGTCGCGTGGTTCTAGTTTTTCATTAAGCCCGGCGCGCGGCGCTCGTCAGAGTTGCGCGAATTTTGACATAATCCATTTGGAGAACAAAAGCGCTGCAGCCGCGCGCGCGCGTATTAAGAGAGGTTTGCCGCAAAGCAAAGCGAGCGAATGCTCATCGTGCTGCGGTGTGTTGATTCTCGAAAGAAGAAGAAGAAGTTTAAAGGCGGAGTGGGTTCGCGTCTCTCTGGCTTTTGTTGGAAGTGGTAGGAGAGGTATAGAAGAAGAAGAGGAAGACGCGCCAGGGCCAGCATCGTTAGTAGGACAAACGTCGGCGGCGGCGGCGAACCCGCGAAGAGTCATTACGGGATCCCCCCCCCCGCCCTCTCCATCTCTGTGCTTCAGCAGCAGCTTTTTCCCTCCGGGTCTCTCTACTCTGCAAAAAGAGAAAGTTGCTGCGGCGAGCGCTGAATAAAGGGCGAAAAATGGGCGCGGGATAGATATAGGGAAGAAGAGAGAGAGAGAGGGAGAGCGTAATCGTCGACAGCAGCGATTCTATGATGGCTCCCGTTCTCGCGTGTATGTGTGTGTGTGTGTATAACCTGTGTACGTGTGCACGCGCTGCGCCCCGCGGAAACACGGTCGCGCACAACCGCCGCGTAAATCTTCTAACAATCCCATTGTTTTCTTTGGAGAGTCGCGAGAGAGAGAGAGAGAGAGAGAGAGAGAGAGAGAGAGAGAGAGAGAGAGAGAGAGAGAGAGGGAGAGGGAGAGAGCTCTCTCGTGAATCTTCTGATTAATAGTACAGTTGTAGCCGGGAGGTACGTCTTGCATGGGGACTATAAATATCGGGCCGCGCGCGAGCGCTGGAATTTTTTGAAAAGAGAGAGGGAGCTGCTCTGTGTGCGTGTATGTGTATGGTATATACAATGGCGATGCGGGAGTGTAGATATCGTAGCCGGGCGCATGGTGTGCGCTTTTTTCAGATCGAAGTTATCAAGGCGTGACGATTTATAATTCTTTTCCGCGCGGATTTGCCTTTTTCTATGTTGTCTGCGTGTGTGCGTATCGTGTGTATATAAGAGAAGGAGAAATGTGGGCAGACTGATTCCAGACGCGAGAGTGAGAGAGGTTTAATTGAACGCTCGCCTAGATTCTGTAAAGGCGCGCAGTGGGGGCTTCTTAAGTGACGCGATTAAAGCTTTTTTACGTTTCAATCGTCTTTTAATTGTTCCGCGGCGGGGCGAACGTGACCCCCTCGCGCCGCCGTTGGATTACGGGACGTGGCTGAAAAACTGCAGTCACGTTTTTCTTTGTAATTGGATAGTTGAAAATGTACGGGGGAATAATCTGCGGGTATCGCTGCTTTTCATTTAGATGGTGAGAGATTTTCAATTAATTGGCAAACGTTCGTTTTGTATTTATATTTTGTCACCAAGGTTGTCGAATTAATTTGTAAATCGTTACTGTGAAATTTAAGTGTCAGTTATACAAGATAAAAAGTTTGTCTCACCATTTTTTCAAACACAAATATATATTCCTTGAAATGTAGGCAGCCCGGCGTTGCCGTTGTACTTTCACAGCAATTAGAATATATATGAGCAAACCTTAGGAACTTTGAATTTTTTGGAAAATATGCACAATTTTAGATTCAAATGGCTATATAACTCAAGTTCTTTACAAAGCACAAGACTGAACCAAAGCTCAAAATGTTCATTTTTCAATGGAGAAATAAAAAAAATTCTGAATAATGGTAGTGAAAGACTTTTTTTATGAAAAATTACTAAAAGAGATTTTTATGTGTTTTCCCAATCGATCTAGAAAGAAAAGATCATCACTAAACTGTCATTGCCAAATTTTTACAGCTTTTTCTTTATAACAAAAGCTTTAATTCAGGCCCTGATATATCAATGTGCCATAAAAAATAGCCTAGATATAAGAGTTTTTATTATCTAAATCTTCAAGGAAACTATTTAATTCTTGAATATTGAAAAATAAAAACTCTTATATCTGGGCTTTTTTTTATGACACATTGATATAACAGTGTTTGAATTAAAGCCTTTATTATAAAGAAAAAGCTGTAAAAATTTGGCAATGATAGTAAGTGACCTTTCTTTTTAGATCGATTGGAAAACACATCAAAATCACCAAAAATGACTGATTTTTCGCTCTATTAGTAATTTTTCATAAAAAAGTCTTCCATTATCATTATTCAGAATTTTTTATATATCTCTGTTGAAAAATGAACATATTTGAGCTTTGATTCAGTCACATGTTTTGTAAAGAAATTTTGCAGTTTCCGAAACGTTAAAAGTTCCTGAAATGTCCTCGTATATATTATTACTGTATAATGGGCCTGAAGTTTGCAACGTTGGAGTGCAACGAAATAAAAAAAATAATTCATTTTACTTCACATTTATGCTAATAATATTAATTTTGCGTGTAGATTTAGTATTTTATAGTATAAAATAACTTTAAAACAAAGGTTTAAATAAAATTTCCATTGTTTAAAAATTGTAATGAATCGTGAGAAATTATTTCGTTGCATTCCAACGATGCAAACTTCAGACCCATACTGTATAGCAGTGCACCGGAGTCGAAAAGTTATATTAAATTGTTGTTATCTTCATTTCGCGAAAGATTTATACATTTTACGAACGTTTTCCATGACACAAACAGGAATAATTTACAATTCCTGCCGCATTTCACACGACAACGAAATTAAACGTTTGGAAACTGATTGCATCGGGACAACAAGCCTCTTCAATTTCACGTCAATTTGCGAAAAATGCGCCAACGCGAGCACGAGAGAAAAAAAGAATTAACAAACTCAATTAAACAAAGCATGACAATAAAGTGAAATCCCTCCTAACCGTCTCTGCCCTCCCATTTCCCCGACGACCACTACCTCCTCTCACAAAGCGCCACGTCGTCATCCACCCTGCGCCTTTTTAATTGACATCAAAAAGGAGCGGGGGCTACCGCAGTGTGTCCCTCTCTCTCTGAAGTATTATATTCCTAAGAGAAAGCCGTCCCTCGCGACACGACCCGCGAACTGGACCGGCAGCAGCAGAATCTTCTCTTTCTCAGAGTTGCCCGTAGAGGTTTCCTTTCTCTCTCTCGCTCTCTCGGCCATATTATATATAGGGATCGAGTGAGCGCGCGCCGCGTGTAATGCGCGCGCTTACACGCTCTGCGTTCGAGAAGATAAGGGACGGCGAGTCTCTCAAAGAACAACTGCCGTGAGACTTAGGGAGAGAGAGAGTAGCAGAGCGTGAAACTGTGACGGTGGAGACTTGATTGACGGTGCGCGCCGGGAATAAGTTGTTGGTTAATTGTACGACGGGGTCGAGAGAGAGAGAGAAGGAATTAGGGCGGGATGGTTTTTGCAGTAAAATTAGGGTTTTACGGGCCGCCTGTCGCTGTAGGAGTGAATTTTTTGCGCGCTCGAGAGAATTATCAAGAAAAGAGAAAGAGGGTTAAACATTGTTCTTCTTCTTCTTCTTCTTCGCTTTTTTCTTTTTCTTTTATTTCGTTTTACTGCGTTACTGAGAGGTGAAGCAATGTTTAAAATATAGTATACAGCTTTTCACCCTGTCACTGCGAAATATGTCGGGAACCGAGTATAGACGCGGATTTTTATCAAACCAGCGTGTATAACAGCTTAATTCGTCCGAAAACAACGGGAGAAAAAAAGACAACAAAAATCGTTAAGCTCTCCCAGCGCGCGCGAACCGCGTGTTATACGCGCGTTAAATCTTCATCGGAACACGAGCGCGCGGACGCGGATTTTCGTAGTTCGTACATATATATATGCGCGCAAAATTTAAGCCTATATATATACGTGCGCGCCCGCGTTCGATCTCTAATTAATTTCGGCTGTATTAATTGATTTATTTAACTTTAATTAACTTTTCGTGTATATACCGCGCGGATCGTCGAAATACATTAATTTTCTAATAGAGCCGACGCTCGCTCGTTATATTATCTCTTCCTGCGATGTGCTAATCAATGTATCGGGCCGATATCGGCCGATCGTTAAGTGTGCGTATATTTTTTTTTCTCAATTTTATTTATATTATAATGCGCGCGAATTGGGTCGGAAATAATTTGGGAAATGCATTTCCTAAAGTAAATACATTTGTGATGAATTCGATCTGTTGATTTTCTCTCTAATGAAAAATGTTAATAAATTTTATTGTAAGATATATATATTATTGCAGCGACGGGCGAATTATACAGAGCGAACGACAAACAGATATTTTTTAAATGTATAATTTTATGGAAAAAGTATCATTCCAAGAATATCACAAATAATTATTATTAAAACGCAAATTGTTTACCGTAACCGTCGACTCAATAGCAGCTGTATATTATACGGCTCTTTGTTTCATTTCCTAAGTAGATAAGCTAGGCCGGTTCTGCCCCCCCCCACCACTCGGCCACCGGCTGACCTGTGTAGCGTTCTGATAGGTTGAGACGGGGAGGTGAGGCTCCACCCACTTTCGAGAAGCTTCTACCCTTCTATTTGTAATGACGTCATCGAATAAAAATTGTTAGTATTTTATTGTCACATTTTTGTATAACGGTCAAATGTTTATTTACGAGCGACTCCCGACGGCGGGCGGCGGGCGGGCGGCGGCGGCGGCGGCGGCGCGCGCGCGGGGCCTAGCACCTTACCGCGGGGATGAGCTGAATCGACGCGGTGACAAGCTGGACGACCGCGGGGATGAGCATATTACCGCGGTGGCTAGCTGATTTCCGCGGGCATTAGCATACGCCGCGTGTAAGTATATTTACCGCGTTGATGAGCTGACTTTCGCGGGCATTAGTCTATCGTCGCTGGTAAGATATTTACCGCGCTCATCGTGTGATGCCGCGTGCGCATCGGTCGCGCGGACAAGCTTATACGTCGCATGCTATAAGCGAATACTTCGCGCTAGCAATTTTATTCGATGATTTCCAAAGATCTATGGGTAAAAAATTAAAACAGTAATATATGATATTCATGAAGTTTATTAAACATAATTTTTTACAAGTGTTGTATAAGTTTTCATATTATATTAGCATTAAAGTATACATTAAATACAATCTCTTCTTAAAGTTGGCTCCAAAATCTCTAGACTAATTTCTTAATATCCCCACTTATGGGATTATATTCGATAATACGGTCGTGTAAAATCAAGCAGTAGGCTGATGTATGTGCTGGATAATTTTCTTTAGCTTCAAATTCAAGACGAACATCAACTGGGGCCTGCTTCAGCGACTCGTTCTGTTTTGAGCAGTCAATGACAACTAAAGGAGCATTCTGTATATAGTCTCCTTTCTTGAGCATAGGTTCAATTTCTTTTCCGTAATACGCATTTTGAAAGTTAATATACATATCGTATAATAAAGCATATTGATTTTGATCAATATTTAGATTGAGATTTCCGTAAGGATAGTATTGAGAATTGAGAAATAGTTTCACATTACTTATTTTGCAATGGTCAAAACGACTAGCGTTAGCGCCATTTTGACCTTTACGATTGGTCTGAAAGCCTAAAATGACGAATCGTGGTTTTTCTAATTGATTCGATGTCTTAACTGTCCAAACATGCTGCGATGTGGTTGGGAGTAATGGATACTCGTACAGCTCCCAACTACGGAAACTCATAGCAATGGGAGTTTCCTTCTGTAGGTAATGAAGGAGTCGTATTTTATGCTTATCGGATAATAGCACATATGGCATTAACCATTCAATTTTAATTAGATTAATTTTGAACTCTTCTGCTTGCGTTTGCACAATAGCATTTACATCATTCTTCGATCTTGTGAGAACAAGCTCATGTTTGCAATTGACTATAATTTTACGATAGTCTTCCGCAAAGCCGAGAATCATACTTAGTGGTATGGACACATCAAAGTAGCCAGCATTATCGGTTATTTGCTGAGTTTCTGCAATATCAATCCAGCCTGCGTTTTCCAAGTTTTGCGTAGGATTGAACGATATCAAACCCTTCATTAGACTTGTCAA
Organism: Torymus aiolomorphi; assembly: GCA_036365515.1. NCBI lineage: Eukaryota > Metazoa > Arthropoda > Insecta > Hymenoptera > Torymidae > Torymus > Torymus aiolomorphi. The sequence goes on along the minus strand of CM070874.1, from coordinate 72,296,982 downwards.
ACCAACATTTTTACATTTATCAATCTCTACAGCATTAATTTCATATCGGATTTCTTCGAAAAGATGACAGAGGGCGTTGTTTACAAGCTTTGTGATAACTGCTGCGGTGCCATCTGCTTTTAATAATCGGCCATGAATATGTAATGAACTGCGTGAAGGTAGAAGGTAGAGATCTTGATGCTGTATGGCGATACGAATTTCATCACTGTTATTGAAAGCTGACGAAGTGTAAGGCTGATGTGCATGCACTTCATAATGAGCGACAGATTCATCGAATTCCACAGATGACTGTACGTTTAATATGTCGTCCATCTCTTTTGATTGTAAAAACCACAGGAAAACAGACAAATTATTATTTTTCTCGAGCGTTTCTTCTGACCTGCAGTCCTAGACTTTTTAGGAAGCGAATATTCTGAGTTGTTAGCTCTTTCACTGTTCGCCGACGACTGATCTTCTGATGACATGATTTGCTTTTAATATAGCTTTTGCCAATTTTGCTGTTATATACGATTCCCATAATTACGATGCTGCTTTGATGTGTAGTCTAATTGTTATAATTTCTCCACGAAAATTCACCAAGTTTCCGTCCTGATCGACGATGCGTAACTGAATATTATCGATAGTATTAACTGTAATTGGTAAATAAATAACTTGTGTTGGAATTTCAATGATCTTATAGCCCGGAGGAACAGCTGGGAAAAATTCATGTATCGTATGCACTTTCTGCTCGTTTATATAGGCTCCAGACGTAATATTGCACTCAACTCGTAGAGCGTTAATCTTAAGAATAGATACAGGTAAATCTGATTCGTGAGTAATATTTGCTGAAAGAGTACGTCGCGTAAAGCCTAACAATCTTCCAATAGAATCTTGCGGCTGGAAATTTATTGTATGACTGCACTTGATTATACTGCGAAGAGTATTATTATTTGGTTTGAGGCTGAGTACTATGCTTTTAGGTGCAAGTATTTCCTGTAGATGGCGTTCAATGTCTTCAATTTCCCAGCTACCTGTTGGTAATGTCACTATCTCTTCTCCCACGTAAAACTTGTTATTGTCAATATCGATATTGGGGATTGAATTAAAGGTTAAAAGTTCAATCAACCCTAGAACGTATCTTTTATTTGTCAAGAGTTCAATTGGTGGAAAATATTGAGTCTCTAGTACAGATGCCGTTCCAGATAAACTTAGCATCAATGATTCGCTCATGACTGCTCAAGTAATACTGACTACGTATAACATATATATTGTTTTATATAGCCTTATACAAAAATTTTAAACAAAGATGCCCACAGTTATATGCGCTGTAATCTTGATATCTCTCGAGGTTATACTTTACAGTATTAACTCCTAGGTAATTCATAAGTTCTAAAGGTGGCTGCAGGTCTCCAAAACTATCAAAATACACAACACTTTTACCTCTTTTCCGATAGGCTACCCAATGTGTACCAGATCCGCGTTCCTCATCGAGATTAACGATTGCTGATTCGTAGTGTCGTGGACCACTAGCTGGTAATGTATTTCGCATGAATACACCTCGAAAGTATGGAATTTGTAAAATACGAGCATACTTTAGCAAGTCAGCGTCAGTCAGTGCTCTGTGGGGCAATTTTACATCGAAGTTTTTTTTTGCCTTTTTTATTAAGTTCATGTCCACTATAGGGTTTTAGATAGATGCCATAGCCTGTTTTATGGGGTTTAAGGTAGAGACCTTTACCAAGTGCAACAGCTTCCATCGTTTTGTTATGTCTTCGACTTTCTTCGAGTTGACGTTTAGCATTTCTTGCATCATTTATTGCTTTAGCTATACCCGCAGCGCCACCTGCTAGTGCACCTGTTGCACTTAGGCCTGCAAATAATGGAATCAGAAATGGTAGGAATCCTCCAATTTTCGATGGAACTGCTAGTACGCGAGGAATGTGTACTTTTGCTTTGCCGCCAGCCTTCTTCACAACATTTCGAGCACTTTTCAATGCAGCTTGAATAACTTTGCGCGAATTTTTACTAAAAATGCTCGGTTTCGAGGCTGCTTTAACTACTTTAGCCAGTGTGGTATTTGGCTTCTTTTTCAACCCTTCCAAATTTTGATTTTAAATTCATAGTATTTGTTACAGTATAAGCTGCTGCTTTCTCACCAATACTAGCGTCTTTAGCAAAAACACGTTTCCAGGCTTTATCTGCTAATACTCTATCAGCAGCGTTCCTAGCCTCAACGTTCTCTCGATTCCGAGAGTAGGTTATATCGTGTTCTTTACAAGCTTGGTCTAAAGGATTAATGCCAGGGTCACCTCGAGCAAGACGCTTTGTAAGTTTAGTTCCTGGTCCGCAGTATTGATAACCAGGCAGATGTAATTCAAATGGAAGCTTATTAATGATTGTATTTGCTAAGCCTCGACCTTTACGAGTATTGCGTTTACGTTGCTTATGCTCAATCATGATGTTAACGTCTCGGAGGATAAATACATACTAAGCTAAAATGTGTATAAGTAAGCTGTATATATGCACTCAAAGTCAGTTGTATTTGAGACGTCAAAGATAAAGTATGGAGTTCGAGGAGCAAAACGTCAAGCTGCCAGTTATAAACTTTGACAGCTTAGTAGTGCGGCAAAAATCAAAAAAGCGTCATGGAGAATTACTTCCCAATAATATTAGAAGTATATTTTGTGGACCCTCAAACTGTGGCAAAACTAATGCACTACTCTCTCTTATTACTCATCCAAGCGGATTAAAATTTGAAAATGTATATGTTTACTCAAAATCACTGGAACAACCCAAATACCAATTTCTTAAATTTCTCTTGGAGCCCATAAATGAAATTCAGTACTTTCCATTCAAAGATCATGATGAAGTAATATCAGCAGAAGATGTATTGCCAAACTCAGTTATGATATTTGATGATGTAGCCTGTGAAAAACAAGATAGCATCAAGAATTTCTTTTGTATGGGGCGTCACAAAAATGTGGACTGTTTCTATCTATGTCAATCTTATGCACGCATTCCCAAACATCTAGTACGAGATAATGTTAATTTATTAGTATTATTTCGCCAAGATGATATGAATTTAAAGCATGTATATAATGATCACGTAAATACAGATATGTCATATAGTCAATTTAGAGATTTGTGTTCAATCTGCTGGAATGATGATAAGTATGGCTTTCTTGTTATCGACAAAGATAGGACACTTGATACTGGTCTATATAGAAAGGGCTTCGATCACTTTCTTATAAATATAGATACCTTGAAATAAAATAGGTTAGTATGATTTCAATCGTTCATCAGTCAGCATGGCACATTTTCAGAAAGAGCAAAACGTTCTCAATGAAATTATAAAATCGAGAGAAGCAATTATGCGAAAGTACAAGGAGTTGAGGCAAACCAATACTGACGTGGAAAAAGTTTTAAATGAAACATTTAAGCCTATTGTAAGTCCGCTTGAAAAACTTGTCGATGCTGCAAAAAAGAGAAAAGTTATTAAAATAGCTTCAGAAGAGCAAAAGCCAAGAAACGTTATAGAATTCAGTACAAATAACGATAGAGAAGAGGAAGAAAAGGAGCAGGAGGAGGTGCGAGAGGAGTCACAAAGTGATCTCGAAGAAACTATAAGGATCGGAGCAGCGGATACATCATTTGAAACAGCTGAAAGCGAAGTGGATGATGAAATATCAGAATCGTTTACACAAGACGAGGATGAAACAGAGTCATTTAAACAAGCTTATTTACAGACTTTTAAAAAACGTACCAAGTCGCTTGATAATACATATGGAGTACGAATAGAAAATGAGTTATTGAAAATCGGCAATTCACCGATACATTTTACAAAACATTATGTAAAAGTACAAAATGTAAGTTATCCAAAAACAGCTGGTCTACTCCAATTGCTCTTTCAGAAGCAGCCTGATTCGATGCATATAAGTTCGAATGATATACGAAATTATCGAAAAATCGTAGAAGTGACGAATGCTTTTAGGAAGAATTACAGTGAGGCAGAACCTCTACGTAAGTCTACTAGTAAAAAATATAAAGATTATATAGCTCCCTACTTCAATAAATCACCAAAGAGAAAACCTATTGAAGGCTCAGGCCTCTTACCTAAATATAAGATTGCAAGAAAAGATATGCGTATGGATTATGTGTACTGGGATGATCCTAATGAATTAGTTGATCGTCTTCGCTTACTCTTGGCTGAACTGGGAGCTGGCAATCAGAGTCACACAAATGAGATTCATTCGATCATTGAAGAACTCAAAGAAACAGGTTACATACATTAAGATGTCTTCGAAGAGAGTTCACTTTGATGCTAAACCAGTTATTCATGTGATGCATGTGTGGTGCTATGCCAGTCTAGCTGCACGTCACGGAGAATGGGAACAGATAGCACGTGATCGAGAGCGTTTTCGAATGCGAATTCAGAGACTATCAGAAATTATCAAACCAGTGCTCATACATAAATATAATACATATTTATGCAACAGTATAAATTGATTTAACTTGTTACTATTGCAATTAGTTGTAACATGAGTGTCGATGTATTCGGACGTAATCTCGAACGAGTTGGAGGCAGTCGAGGTCCTCCAGGTGTTGGATTCAAAGTCACTTCTGACGGACAATACGACATTGATAACAGGAGGTTATGTAACGTTGCCGAGCCTACTCAAGCAGGCGATGCTGTTAATCTGGAAACCCTGCAGCGTATAGTTGGAATGGAAATTAAGAGCTTGTATGAAGTAACTGCGAAATTACGCGGAGACTTCGAGAATTTAGGCATTATTGTTGAGGCTCAAAAAATGAAATTGATACGAAAGTCTTAAAATTACAGTCATCAATTCAGAGTATAGAAGATGTGAAAGCAGATAGTCAAGAAGCTTATATGCGCAATTATTTATTATCAAACAACCATACGTAGATCTTATAAATAGCTCTTTAATTATAAATTTATCGCAGTGTCGTTCAACCACTCATTGAGAATGGATAAATCAAATAGTACTGCGAACAGTAATATACCATATACAAAATTTTCTGACAACAGTCAAAAAGATAAACAAAAGAGCGAATCACAGTGGAAAAATTTTATGAATAAATTTTCTTCGAATACTTTTTCCTTGCCTGAACGACAAAATTACAAGAGATTTCAATAATTCAGAATGAAGGACATGCAGCAGCAAGTGGTTAAGGAGCTTCATACACCTGCACGACGAAATTACCGACGACGCAAGTTTATTGTACGTGGTTTGGATGAGACATGGCAAGCTGATCTAGTGGAGATGCAGCCTTATGCTCGAGAAAACAATGGCTATAGATATATGTTCACTGTTATTGATGTATTCTCCAAGTATGCATGGGCTGTTCCTGTAAAGCAAAAGACTGGCAGTGATGTCACAGCAGCAATGGAGTCTATCTTGCAGCAGGGGCGCAAACCAACAAATTTACAGACCGATCGAGGCAAAGAATTTTACAATGCTAAATTTCAAAGTCTAATGCAACGATATGGAATTAATCTCTATTCGACATACAGTAATCTCAAAGCATCTATTTGTGAGCGTTTCAATCGCACCCTCAAGCAGAAGATGTGGATGCAATTCAGCTTGCGTGGAAAATATAAGTGGCTTGATATCTTGCTCAATTTGCTAAAGGAGTACAATAACAGCAAACATCGCACAACCGGAATAAAACCAAAAGATATAACATTAGTTAATGAAGCAGAAATACTTGCGAGGTTTAATCGACGGTCAAAAATAGTTACAAAACCAAAGTTTAAAATTGGAGAAAAAGTAAGAGTGAGCAAGATAAAGCAAGTATTTGAGAAGGGCTATACACCTAATTGGTCAACAGAAATTTTTACAATCAGTGAAGTTATGGCTACTAATCCGGTTACTTACAAGCTAAAAGACTATCGCGATCAATCCATTACTGGCGGTTTCTATGAACAAGAGCTGCTCAAGACTAATTATCCAGACGTCTACCTTGTGGAGAAGGTGCTTAAGAAGCGAGGAAATCAGATTTATGTTAAATGGTTAGGATTTGACAATTCACACAATAGTTGGATAAGCAAATCAGATCTGTAAAGAGTAAATAAATATATAAATGCCAAAAAAAATGATAGTTTTTCTTTATTTATTGCCCAATATTTTATTATTATTATTATTATTATTTATATATAATAGAGAGAGAGAGAGAGAGAGAGAGAGAGAGAGAGAGAGAGAGAGAGAGAGAGAGAGAGAGAGAGAGAGAGAGAGAGAGAGAGAGAGAGAGAGAGAGAGAGAGAGAGAGAGAGAGAGAGAGAGAGAGAGCGAGAGAGAGAAAGAGAGAAAGAGTACGCGTTGATAAGTTTTGTACAAAAGAGAGAAACACGATCAGCGCGTAAATATCGATAACTATTCCAAGAAAGTCATGGATAGACTTGCAAGCAACTCGTTTCATCGTGTTAGTCATACGTGAGCGTGTGTGAACAAAAATGAAACTCGACTATTATTATTTTTTCAAGGAAACAAAGAGGATTGGATAATTTACTGGGAGAGTGTGAGGTCGATAAATGATAAAAGTTGTTTTGGTAAAAAATTTTAATCGATCGATCAGATTATTATGAAGAAAAAAACTTACATAGTAAAAATACAAGTATGAATACGCAAAAACTTACAAACTATGATTACATAAATTTTAAAGTAGCGCGCGCACACACACACACACACACACACACACACACACACACACACACACACACACACACACACACACACACACACACACACACACACACACACACACACACACACACACACACACACACACACACACACACACACACACACACACACACACATACATACATACAATCAATCTTCATCTATTTTATAATGCCCCCACGGCAGAGTATCTGTTTCATTTGGTATGAGATATCTCTTATTGTCATGTGGACTTAGAGCTAATTTTGTTTGTTTCACAGTACGCACTACATGAGCTTTAGACTGTATGATACACTGCTGTCTGTATTGTGTAGTTAAATTTAGTAAACACTGAAGATAGTCGTCGAAATTGATGGTTTTGCTGACAACTCCACTTTTTACACCTTTAGCTTTTTTCATGTAGTCTTGGCCATTGACGCGTATGCTATACATTTTACTACGTAGTCCAACGAATTCTGTCATAATACAACCATTGCACTCATCCTTCATTAATCCTACAACCTTCTTATTGGCTTGTGGAATTCCAAATACATTATTAGATGAATAGTCCGAAGTATCAAAATTTGCAATATCGCTCTTAATCACTTCATAAATATCATCATTTCTTATTTCATATATTAAGCTGTCAGTGTCAGTATATAGCAGTTTACAACGATCCTCAAATTTCGTTTTCATATATTTGTAGTGAAAATCGTATACTAAAGTCTTTGATAAATCAAGTACACACAGTCCTACGTAGATTGGCTTGTTAATATACACTTCAGTTTTTGCTAACTCTACAATAACAAGATTTTCATCGATGATAGTACTGCTATGAAATTCTGGCTGTGCAATATGAGCTTCTGCTCCATATCGACCTTCCCATTTAGTTAGTAATTTAACATTAACTCTTTTTCGCACATTTTCCATCGTCTTTCCAAAAACAGCATTATTCATTAATTTGTAGAGATTTTTTTCAAAATCATTTTTAGCTGCTTGTCGCATTTTACTGTTTAGATCAATGTATTCTTTGAGCCAGGGTCTTTGATTAAATTTCAGTATTCTATGAACTTTTTTGAGTTTTAATTCATTTTCTAGAGCTTGCTTCAAATTGCGATAGTGTAGAATGTATCGAGATTTCTGCTCAACAGTTGTGAGAAGTTTAGCTTGTGAGGAGCCTGGTGGTTTCTTGTGCTCTGGACAAAATGGTAGATCTTTATGTGTATCGTGTAAATGTTCTGGATATTCCAAGTCCACTTCAAGTATGTAGCCAACTGGGGCATTATCCGGAATATTGAAATTTATTCGTTCTACATCATCAATCCATTCAAAACCACCATATGGTAGATATTGTTGCATAGCCCAGCCATAAAGATTATTTACATCAAAGTACATGAGATATTTGGACTCCTTATCTACTTCATAATCATTGCCCATGTATTTGTTATTGGCTCGAGCATAACGGTTGGAACATTGACTCACTCCACCTCGAATACCGCGTTCAATGAACATAACTTGATCAATATCTGTCAGTAATTCTAGCTGTATTTTCGTATACTTGAGCATAGCATCCCAAGTTAAGCCTGGTGTTGTGTAATAATGTGCTGGATCTAAGCCGTAAGCTTTCAGACAGCTGTCGCGAAAATTTTCAAATACTTCGACCAAAAGTAGAACATCTGTTTTTAAGTATAAATCTGAATATTGACCCAAATTCGATATGTTGAATGCTGCCCAAATATTTTTCGCATGCTCATAATCTTTATCTGATATTGGATTGTCATTTAATTTACTGTAGAATTCATCTTTTGATGGCAGCTCGGAAACATCTAGTTTTTCTTTTGAGTCCACATAATCATAAGGGAATACTCCTTTTCGCTTAAGTAATTCAAATTTTTCTTTAGTAAATGGTGCATATTCTGCATTTTGAGAGAAATCTTCCCACAAAAGATTAAGTTCTTCGAGATATGATGACAATTTGTCTAAGGATGCTGCCATGAATCGATAAGAATCTATGAATTTAAAGTTAATATCATTTCCCTCAATGCGCTTGGTGAATGAGATGAAGCGTTCCTTATTCACTGGTAAAAGATCTACTCGTCCAGGAATGCTATTGGCAATATCCTTTATGAGAAAATGTGAGTCATAGCCAGTTAAATTATGAAATACCACCGGAATACTGTGTGAATCTTTATACTGTAAATTGCAATCTTCGTGAGCAGCACCTCGATACCTAAAACATAAGAAAAAAAAGAACATAAGAAAAATGTAAAATTTTCGCTTGAAGCATATTTAATTTTCTTTTAATCATACCTTCCAGTCAGATGACAATGATCTCGTACACGCTTCTCTGCTAAAGGTTTTTCGCAAATGTGGCATAATGATGTATTTCGAAATTCTTGTTCTTGTTTTAAATTTAATGTTTCCATTGGTACTATGAACTTGAAGATAGTCTCAAAATGTTCTGCTAGACTTTGCAGCTGCTCTGCAAACCATTTAGCAGGATCTTTTCCTCTATAGCTACTGTAGTGAGATAGAGAGTTATCATAACTACACTTTAAATAATATCCAATACTAAATGCTTCATGTTCTTGATAAGCATTTCCAATTTCCACAGCTTTTAGAAGGCACTCAAAATCTGCGTATATGATGAATGGCACTTTTTCTTTATAATTAAAATTTTTAAACTTTAAAATATTGTCTCTTGGTGTAGGCAAAGTTACTTTGTACTTGTTAATTTGCATACAATCTTGTTCATGCAAATTCAATTTAGAATCATTTCTGAAATAATGTAGACACCGATCACAAATAAACTGCTTATGACTCCGTTTTGAAAGTTGCGTCGATACTAAACGTGATAAATCTTTGATCCAAACATAGTGGAATATCGATGAATCATTTTCAATGTTTTCCTCCTCTTTACTTTCTTCATCATCTACGTAATAATTTTGTAGAAGAAGAAGGTTGATATGTGTTTCCTTCTTACATGATGTTATGTGAAGCGGCACAATTTTAAAATTTCCACTAGACATTTTTAAAATATAAACGTTAACCGAGATGTTATTTTGTTTTTCAAATTTCGGAATTTGTTTGGGGCTCACGGGAAATTGTATTCCATTAAAATTCAATTCATTCTCATAGACTTTATATGATGATACTCGGTCAGAGTGATGTACAGGGTGCAAAGCTGACAGTATTGCCCACTTGAAACATGCATCATCGAAATTCTGTACATTGATACATGCATGCTTCTTTTGTATTTGCGGGGGTAAACTGATGTATGAGCCTCCTCGCATTGGATTATATTTATTGATGTGTACAGATAGATTAAGAATTTGTCGAAGTGTCCAGCCGGAATCTTTCTCCTGAAATTCTTCCATATCTTTTTCAATGCGCTGTTGAACATTCTCAGTAAACCATTGCTTTAAATCAGTTGTTCGTAAAATTGCCTCCGCCTTTGTATTAAAATACTTGATTTCTACTATCTGTTTGTCAGCTTTTATTATGATGTATTCAGCTGACAAGATAGTATACACTTTGAGAGCCTCTTCTTTTTTCAAAATATTTTTCATTTGAGATTGAAATAATGCTTGAGAGTCTTTCATAAATCTAGTAATATCTAAATTTTTTAAGTTGGTAATCGCTCCGGATTTAATACGATCATTGAAAGCAGACTCCACATTTTGCCATTTTACTCTGTCACTTCTTGTTTCACGCAAACCCGCACCACTCTTTAATAAACGCTTGAATCTGCCTTGAATGCCTTTGAGTAATCCAATTGTGGATATAAAACTTTGTTTTTCTGCAACAGTGTTTCCATTTTTAAGCGAAAGCCTCCTGAAGTTTCTTAGATTCTGGTTGCCTAGTTTAATCCACTTCGTAATTTCTTCAGGATTTACTTTTTATAGGCTAAAAGCCCATATGCTTCTAGCATAATATTCACAAGTTTTTTACAGTCAAACGCTGACATAATAATCACTTTAAATTTCGTTGCACAATGAAAGAATTCCAGCTCCCTCGTTGTATTTATAAGGCTCGTATGACTAATTATGAATAGAATAACAAATTTTAAGAATTTATTGTAATCTTATGTCCTTTCGAGGTAGCAAATTTAACGAGAATAAACTAATAAAAATGCTGTGTGTATATTCTGATATTTGCCTGTGGCAAGACACGACTGTTCTGCTCTCGTCTCCGAGCAACACTGAAATGGTCTCCGTCTTGCCTCCTTCTATGGGCCTATTATTTCGATGGTTTCCTGCATCAGCGCCCTCACTCTTATCGTTTTTATATGCAGTTAACCAAAACAATATTTCGATTTATCGCGGAAAATTCCATGAAATACTATTAAGTTTTGGACGCCGTTGACAGGAAACGGTTGAAATTTGATACCTTTTCGGTATGCCCTACGTCTCACTGTAAGATAAGAAACACCGATCGGCGATCGCACGCACGCCCGACAAACCACTCGTCAAGTGCATATGCGAGTGCGTGTTGAATGTTTTACAAGGGATCGTAAAATTGAGCGATACCGACAAGAGGCGTTTGCGCAGACATACACTGGCTTCGAAAGTTGAGTTGTGTCGGGCGCGTGGGAAACGCTCATGGGCGCACAAAGAAACGCTCGATTGTTCAGAGTGGAGGCTCGTTTTTACCACTCTTGCTGACTCCGATACTCGGAACGCTTATTTCAAAAATATTTGAATCGGGCAGCGGCGAAGCACGATAAGATAGAGCGCATGCGTAAGACGATACTCGTACCAGAAGGCACGTTTCAAACAGCACAGCACGCGATGCTGTGTAGCATCTCGTCGAAGTTTGCGTCAGCGTCCACCCCGTGAGCACATTTTCTTCGAAACATTACTGAGATTCAAAATACACGTCTTATTAAAAAGGGTGGGCATCGAAAAGAATAGCGGCACTATACACGTACTCCAGATGTGTAAAGGAACGACGATTCGTCAAACGTGCACGCGCACATACGTGCATGGGTCAACGTTGTAAAATACGACCCTATTGACGCATGAAAGTCGAGAAGCACAATCGAGATAAAAACTATACATCATGTTTTGTGTCGGGCCAGCCGGGCTTACAGTTCAGCATGATATAGCCGAAATATACTTACTGAGTTAGAGTCACATCATACATGCAGGCCACTTCGAAAACTCTCTCGCCCTCGCTCTCTCTCGCTCTCTCTCTCGCCCTCGCTCTCGCTCTCTCTCTCGCTCTCCCGCCCTCCCTCTCTCTCCCTCTCTCTCTCTCTCTCGCCCTCGCTCTCGCTCTCTCTCGCTCTCCCGCCCTCGCTCTCACTCGCTCTCTCGCGGCAAATATCTTACCAGCGACGATAGACTAATGGCCACAAAATACTCATACCAGAAGGCACGTTTCAACCTACACAACATGTGATGACGTCGCCCGTGTAGCGGTTGCTGGCAAGAGTGAAATACTTTTCGTCTTGCCTCCTTTGTATGGACCCACTTCATAATTGTTATATCTAAGGTTTCCATCGATGCCGTCACGCTTATCGTTTGTATATGCAGTTAACTAAAACAGTATTTCGATTTACCGGGTAAAATTCTATGAAATACTATCAAGTTTTGTGGGTCGTTGTCAGGAAACGATTGCAAGGAGAACGCAATTGAAATACTCTGGAGTTCTTAGAATTAATAGCGATAAGGCAACTACGAATATCGGAACAACAAAGAGATGCGATAGTTCAGCATGCTATAGCCGAAATACACTTACTGAGTTAGTCACATCAAAATGCAGGCCACCTCGAAAAATAAACGCGCGGTAAATATCTTACCAGCGACGATAGACTAATGCCCGCGAAAGTCAGCTCATCAATGCGGTAAATATACTTACACGCGGTGTATGCTAATGTCCGCGGAAATCAGCTAGCCACCGCGGTAATATGCTCATCCCCGCGGTCGTCCAGCTTGTCACCGCGTCGATTCAGCTCATCCCCGCGGTCGTCCAGCTTGTCACCGCGTCGATTCAGCTCATCCCCGCGGTAAGGTGCTAGGCCCCGCGCGCGCGCCGCCGCCGCCGCCGCCGCCCGCCCGCCGCCCGCCGTCGGGAGTCGCTCGTAAATAAACATTTGACCGTTATACAAAAATGTGACAATAAAATACTAACAATTTTTATTCGATGACGTCATTACAAATAGAAGGGTAGAAGCTTCTCGAAAGTGGGTGGAGCCTCACCTCCCCGTCTCAACCTATCAGAACGCTACACAGGTCAGCCGGTGGCCGAGTGGTGGGGGGGGGCAGAACCGGCCTAGCTTATCTACTTTCCTACCCGGCCAGTTCTCTCGGCAATTCTTGGAAACAAAAAATGCGAAATATCAGATGAGCTCTGGCTGCGCAGCTATCTCACTCACTCACTCTCTCTCTCTCGAAAAGCTTCACTACTCTGTATAATTAAATAGCCCATGCACTTTCAAGCTTCATTAATTTTTCTTCGCTTTCCCTATCTTACTCTCATAGCCGGCCGCGTGCGTGCGCCTCTCTCCCGCACTATATTTTACGTTCAATTTATTATGTCATTTCCGTTTGCTTCTTTTACCTCTCCGCGACTCTCTCGGTACTCCTTTATTAATTTTTCCCCTAGCCCCTTCCCTGCTCGCGTAAACGCAACGTGATTCCGGCATTGTCGAGAGTTCGAGCTAAATGCAAAAGTGATAAAGAATTCAAAAAATGTTATACGAGCGTAGCGGCAGTCGGCGACTTTGTATAGCAATAAGAATCGAGGGATAATTTTGAACTTTGCCTTTCGAACACTCGCTGCTGCTGCCGCTGAAATAGTTCAAAACGCGGCCGAGCTTTCAATTAGGGAAGAATTAATCGTCCGGCAAACGAGGGACACCAGCTCTACAAATTGAACGTAATGAAACTCAACAAATCATCGACAAATGTAGTCGGTGCGCGCGCGTCTGTTTCGATTAGTTATAAGTATACCGCGGGGAGAACTGGCGCAACTATCACACGTATATATACATACAAATGTATGCATGTGTATACAGACGCAGACAGACGTGGCCGATCGAATCGGAGAATTTAATTTCGATGATGCACGACCGGGCGAAAAGTTGACTGAGCGAAATGAACTATCTAACTGGTATTTAAATTACTATGGTGTTTGTTCGACGACTAATTTAACTGGCAAATTCGCAAAGTTACCGTAACGTCTATACCTGCGGGCTACGCCATTTCGCTAATTATTATATTTCGCTTTAAACTTTCGAATTGGTTTTAACGGGCGGAAGGTTCGCTTCAAAGTTACTTATACTTTATGGTCAAAGTCTTTTTTTCTCGGTTTTGTCGTACTTGCACAGTTTCAAATTGAAAAGCTTTTCGGTTGAATTCATCGACAAAATGGTGTACTATATACGCGTCTACGACTAAATACGATAGATAATTAATTGTACTTGGATTTCTCAGCTGTGAGTAACATCTGTAATATTATGCAGATAATATCCATGGTACACTTTTTTTACATTAATAAGCTTGTTTATATTAAATTTTTGTTCCGCGTAGCATGCATAGCATTTCTTTCTGAAACAATTATAAAAAGTTATTGAGTTAACACCATTTCACGTTATCCCACCCTGTTACGTAAGATTTACATAATCATCACTTAACTTTCCATCTGCAATAATATTAACACGTAAATAAAAAGCTCGAATAGACGTTGACGAGCGGTTTCCAATGGAAAGACAAACCGTCGACCTGATTTCAGCGACTTCTTTTTCCAATATTCCGTTCTATTTACATAAAAAATAATAATAATAATAATTCCCCGCTTAGAGGAATATTACTTGTTCAGAGTTTACGTCATCGGAGTGCTACGAACTTAAAAACATTGCTTTTTTACTTAGTTAGTGTCTCATAATTTTCACAACATAAAATAACAAGTTTTTTCAGTGTCTTCATTCAATATTGAAAGTCGTTTCCTCAGACTCACCAAGTTTCGTAAAAATTACACCTCAAACACAAAAAAAAGCCCCAATCTCCCCAACTTCAATAAAAGAACCTCCACTTTAATTTTTCAAATCCATAATCAAAAGCGCATATCAGCGCGACCTCAATCGACTCTCTCTTTCTCCCTCGCTCTCACTTCTCTCATCCGCTGAAAACCAGCCAGCAGGATTCTCCCCCCTTTTCATCCTCTCCCGCCGACTCTAAATTCCCGACGCTTAATCCAAAAACAAAGCCTTTCTCTCACGACATTCCGCGTTTTCGGAACTCGCTCTCCGCGTCCTTAGACCCTTTATCGACCGCAAAAGATCGTAAAAGGGGCTCCCTCCCTCTCTGCGCGCCTTTCAGCGGTTCATTTATAGCCCTCAACCTCTCTCTCTCTCTCTCTGGCGTTTGTTTTTCGCGAGACTGCGCGCGGACTATTCTATTCATATACCCCGCTAATTCCAGCACTCGCTCGCTCGCGCTCGGTTAATGTCCAGCTAATTTCCGAAATGCAGCGACGGCGGCAGCGTCGATCGCGCATTGTGTCCGCGCGCATTATGACTGCCCAACAAAAGGCGAGGGATGGGTTAGGAATTTTTGCGCACGGCGCGCTCGCGCTCCAGTGTTTTCCGGCTTTTAGCGCTAGCTGCTGCTGCTGCTGCTTTTCACGCTTCGATTTTATGCACGCGGCGGGAAAAATTATGTACTCTGCGCGTCTAAATAATCTACATATTTTGCAAGCTCGAGAGAGACCTCTGGGCTTTTAAATGCGCGTTTTTGGTCTTTTAGCGGAGAGTGAAGAGGGGTAGAGCTTTATCGAATATTTAACTCCCGAGCGAGCACGTTATGTGTGCGTTTAGCTCCCCGGCGACCGTGGTGAGCGAATCAATTATGCACTGGCTGAAAAAGTTACCCTTCTATCGTCGCATATGTGTGCGCGTGTGGTTGATAATGGCGCTGATGCGTTCGTGATGAAAAAATCGAGCGATGGAGAGGGATGTGCCTGTTTTGCTTTCTCAAAGAGAAAGCTTTGTAACGGTGAAATTTTTAGACTCTGAGATTTCGATGATTTTCGATAGTTCCGAGCTCCCTGAGTCGAAATATGCGTTTTCTAGAAAATGTCTGCGTGTGTATGTGTGTGGGTGTGTGTGGGTGTGTGTGTTATAAATTTGTGTGCAGCATAACTCGAAACTGGGTAGAGATATCAAGTAAATCTTTGGCAGTTACATGAAGTTCACTTTGAAGTTATGCAACTTCCATTATATAGTTGATCAGATAATATTAAGTATTTAAAAAATAAAAAACAAAAATATGGGAAAATCGAAAATAATTTTTTTTTTGCTCTGGGTTTCGATATCAGTCGGAAGTAGGCCCATTTTCTGAAAGGACTTGAAATTTCCTATCTATCCATATTTTTGTCGACCCAATCGGATAATAGTAAGTTAGTTAAAAAAAATAAAGAATAATATTGAAAAATCAAAAATAATTTTTTTTAGCTCTGGGCTTAGATATCGGTCAGAAGTAGGCCCATTTGTTGAAAATACTTGAACCCCTATTTATCCATATTTTTGGCGGCCCAATCAGTCGGTTTAAAAGAATAAAGAAAAATATGGACAATTCGAAAATAATTTTTTTTTCTCTGGGATATCCGCCGGAAGTAAGCTTATTTTCTGAAAGGTCTTGAAATTTCCTATCTATCCATATTTTTTTCGTCTTAATCGGATAACATTAATTCGGTTAAAAAAAAAAAGAAATATATATGAAAAAATCGAAAATAATTTTTTTCGACGTGAGGTTAAAAAGTAGGTTAGAAGTAGGAGCATTTTCTCAAAGTACTTTTGATTTCCTATCCATTCCTATTTTTTTCGCCCTAATCGAATAACATTAAGTTGGTTAAAAAGAATAAAGAAAAATATGAAAGAATGGAAATAATTTTTTTCGACGCGATTATTAAAAAATAGGTTAGAGGTAGGAGCTTTTTCTAAAAGTACTTATGATTTTTTACCCGTTTCTATTTTTTCATCCCAATCTAATAATATTAAGTTCGTTAATAGAAATAAAGAAAAATATAAAAATATTGCATAATGTATTTTTTCAAAATCAAATGTACAGAAACAATGTAATTTCAAATTTAAAAAAAATATGATGTAATTTAACAATTCTTTTTGAGAAAGCATTCTGCTAAAGCAGTTAGCAGCGGTTTTTAAAATGACATCGGTAGCGAGATGTTTTACAGTTGAATAAATGCAATTACTGCGAGAAAGTCTAAATTATATTTAATCTTCTTTTCCTCGTTGTCAATGTATATGGGAATTATTTAATAAAAGCTGCAAAATAAAATTAAGGTTCTAAAAATTCAAATATTTGACTTTTTTCACGTCCTTCTACGTTTCTTAGTTCCATTATACTTCTTTTTATTATAATAATCCTAGCCTCGTAAAAGTATGAAGGAATACATATAGTTTCAAGAAAAGTAAATGGCCGAGAAATAACTGTAATGAAAATCTAAACCTGTAGGAAAGACAACGGAAAAATCTAAAAACTCTAATATCCCCATCACTATATAAAAATCGTAAAAATCAAAAATCTTCAAGTAACCACCAAACTATATTGAAAAGCTCTTTACCAAAAAATTTCGCCGTGTCCAGCCCACATTTTCCGCCGTTAATTACGCAACCTTCAAATCGTCAAACTACCTCCTCTCCACTCGCGTCGTCAACGCTGCAAACGCAGAAAGACGTCACCCCGAAATCGACCACGACTATACGACTCTACGAAAAAAAGAAGAAGAAAAACTTCGCCCCAGAAAATTATTGCTTCGGTGAAAGGCGGTCGAATTTTACCCGCGTCGCTGCTCGCTCGCTGCGCGCAATCTCCGCGCATTTATCGTCGATTTCCGTGAAAGGAGCCAGTCGGCTAGACGGAAAAATTTCTCTCTCTCTCTCTCCCCGCGCGCTCCGGTAGAATTTTTCCGGCGAATAAACGGTGGCGGCGTTAGCGCGAGCCCGCAAGCGGCGCGCGAAGAATATAAATAAACAAATAAGTGTGTGTGTGTGTGCATGTGCGTGGAGGTACAAAGGCCGTTTCGCGGAAGCAGTCGTCTTATGGGGGGAGAGAGAGACGTCAGACGCAGCCGCGCCGCGCGCACGTCGGCAGTGTATTGTGCGAGCGTGTGCATAAGGGGAGGGTGGAGCCGAAGCGTGAGAATGCATGTGTAAAGCGGCGCTTTTTCGAGAAAAGTTTATCGCACGTAAATATAAAGTGACGCGCGTATATAATCGTGTGGGTGTGTCAATGTCGGATATTGTCGAGTGTGTATAATTACGTTTGGGTGGGCTCTGATGATCGAACACGAGAGAGCTGATATAATATAACTTTTGCGATGACGATAACGCGCGCGCTTTTAGCGAGAACTTTGGTATATATTTCGTGTTTTATATTTACATTCGCTTGTTATATAGTGAAATTCTGCGTATTACGACACGTCGAATGATAAATTTCCACTTGTTTGTTCAATTTATACCTGTTTGTATTTACACGCGCGTGTCGCTCTCTCGTCACTCGTTATATGTCGAGGGAACTCCGACGAAATTGATTCTTCATTATACAAAAATTGCCCGGCCGGCGGAATAGCGAATTAATTTAGAATAATAATAATAACTGGAGGCGATTGATCATTATATAGGGTCAATTAAATTAGTAATTTGTAAATTTGATCGTTTCAAAATTATATACGATGATATTTTATACATTCGCGATTGTTCTATACCTAATATTGTACAACGGCTTTTATGTATATGCAACGCGCGCATATTTACCATTCGCAAATTATGTAATTAAATGAGATAACCAATTAATGAGTATGTAAAATTACTACTGTAATTGCGCTTAAATATGCAATAAAACTTTTTTTTTTTTTTTTTAAATTAAACAGTAAAATAGTAGCTTACTTATGCTTATATTACTCAAAGCAACCAAGTAGTTTATTTAGCATTTTAAGTTCACTATAATTGACTATAATAAACATTCACCATATATATAATACTTTTTTCACCAACCTAGCATTCAACTATTCGCTATTGTTTTCACTAAGGAAACCAAACTCTTACATCTTTATACTCTATACCTTCCAACGAAAAGGACATCCTCAACCCCGTTAAATAAAAAGTGACCAACAAAATCCTCTCCCCCCTGCTCATGCACAAGACATGCCCCTTCTCTCTGCCCTGTTTATATATCAGCGACGTCAAGCAGCGACACGAGCGGCTCTCCTCCCCGCGGCTTATCGTCTCTCGCTCTTCCTCTCATACGCGTTTTCGTGCTCATAAGCGCGGGCGCGCTCGCTCGCTGCGTGTGTCTTACTCGCTCGCGCGCGCATATAGAGGCCCGTTGCCGAAGCTTCGTCACGAATTTAATTCCCCGTCGCGCGGCTGCAGCCTACTATACGTGTGCGCCGCTGACACGTTCTATACGCGAGAGAGGGCGAAGCACAGACCGTAAAGCGTAATGTGGCAAGCGACGCCTGAGCGCGCGCCTCCGTCGTCGTCGTCTCCATAATCGATACGCGGCGCGCGACTCCCGAGCTTCATTTACTCGAGGCTGCTGCTGCTGCTGCTGCTGCTGCTGCTGCTGCTGTGCGAGCCCTCCGGGGAGGATGGAGTGCAGATGCGGTGTGCTGCTTGCGCGTCTAGGGAGAAGAGTGTGTGTGTGTGTGTGTGTGTGTGTGTGTTTTTCGTGAAAGGCCGGGGTGTGTTGTGTTTTTTGTTTTATCTTCTTCGCGGCCGCACAAATGTATATTACGTGTCGTGTGTATTATCGGTACGCATCTGGCGGACGAAAATTTCCCGGGACCCGGAGATATCTGGGACACGAGGACGCCCGCGTGGTTCTGGGTTATTTTTTTCTCGGGATGCACACGTGTGGTGCTGTAGCCCCCGATTGTGACGGGCTTTGATGTACCCGGGAAGATAGAGCAAGAGGATGCGATAAATCTGTCGGAAAATAAGCAGATGGAGAGAGGCTGATAAGGCGCGCGGAGGTGAGCCCGCGATGGTTCTAATTCGATTATTTGTCCTGCGTGTGGATTTCGGGAGAAAGTATAGGTTGGGAGGAAGCTACATCACAGACGGGATGGAAATAATTTTCGAAACGGTCTCACGGTGCGGCGGCGACTAATTCGTATCGTATAATATAGAGAATAGAGTGATCGGTAACGGGGACACGTGACACAATGTGTATTCGTTTGGTAAATACAGTAGATTCTTATAGGAGTTTGTTTGGGCTACTGCGGTACAGCACAGCCTGGCGCGTTATTGATAAAACAGAGAGACTCGAGGGCAAACTAATATAACCGCCCGCACACCGACCGCTATATACAGAGCAGCACTCTACTATCACGAAAACTATCGAAAATCGCAACGTCTTCGCAGTTTCCTCAAACAACGCGCGTTCGCGCGAGCCCCACGCTGCTATATAATATCGAGTTCCCCCCGTAAATACACACATTGTACGTACGTACACATACACACACCTCGGGCTATTTTTCCCGCTCACCGTCTCCTGCAATATTATACTCTACTGTATACGCTGCGAGCGCAGGAGTACTAAAATTCAACCTAAAACAACTTCTCTCACCGCCGCCGTCGCTGCTCCCACGCGAAACAAAGCGGAAATAATCGACCTAATGAACCTCCTTCGTTTTTCGATTGCTATTTACCGTCTCTCCCCCCGGGGGCTACGCCACAGAGAGAATGGATGTAAGGCAGGCAGGTGGAAACCTCGGCAAGAAGATAATTATCCGACCCGAGAGAGAGGAAAACTACGGCATGTAGTACGAGAGAAGAGAGCGCTGGGAAATCCCCGAAGATTTGAAAATTGTCGTGTGTACTAATTAGCTTATCTCGGGGACGCGTTCGCTCTCGGTGTCCGACGAGCTGAAAAAGCGTAGCGCTCCGAATGGCCGGAAAATTGTGCCGCTCTATACTCGACCGCGGCCGGTGAGTGTATCTGTCGAGTCTCGATAAGGGATATACATGTGTGTGTGTATGTATGTTTTTACGGTGTGCTGTGTGCGAGGAATTCGCGTGAATTATGAGTGTGTTTTCGTTTCTACCGTTCAATTCAAATATCTAATCTCTCTCTTTTTTTCTGTTACAGGTGAGCTCTATACACATGATAACTCTGTCGCTGTGTGACGCATCGTCCGTCCTTCGCCGTGAGTTATGGGATTTCGTTAATGTATAATCAAAATACTCGTAGAGTGAGTCGTTAGCATAACAAATTTTTTATCCTTCGAAAATTCAAATTCTATCTCCGAATGTGGCGCGCGCATCTTAGATTATACCATCATGTCATCTATTATCAGCCGCATATATATAAATTCCCAAATCCAAGTATAGAAAAACAGCGCAATTCCCATTCATATATACCCGCACAGCCGAACTCCGACAACAACTATACCATTACGCAATCGACGTCGTTTCATCCCCCTGCACAGCTTACAAACGTCCGGGAAAGCGCAGGGGCGCGACGTAATTGCCCCGCCCGAATCGCTGACGCAACAACTACGCGCCACCACTTCATCGCATTAGTCGCCTCATTATTGCCGTTATAAGAAGGCCATCGCACTATCTCTCTCTCATTATAGGATCGACCCTTTCTCGCTCCCCCGCGCGATTAATTAGTTTCGAAGGCCGTTGACACCTGCGCGCAACGTGACTTCCGCATTATTGCCATACGCCAAGGAACGCACACAGCTACACTATCACTATATATATATACATATACGTACATATTATTGTACGGTCTCTCAACGCACCTTTCGTCGCGCGGCCCGCCCACGCGCGCATATACTGTGCTCCACTTACGTAACACGCCGGGAGCCGGCTCGCGGCGGAAGAAAATTTTGCCGACCGTAAATTATGCTAATGTCAGCGTATAGTGTGCGTGTGCGTCTGTCGACCGATCGCCCCCGCACTCCACCCGCTAATCTGCATTTTACGCCCGAGTACGTAGCCGCTATACGCGTGTGTGTGTGTGTATATACCGATTTGCTATTGTAATCTGGCGACAGTTGCAGGCGAGTTGGCGCAGGCGAGAGTGTATTATATACACACATGCGCGCGCGTGTGCATATATCGCTACTCTCTCACTCCGTACGCACCGCGCGCTTTAATGCCGATCGAGACATTCGCGTGGGAGCAGTATAAGTAGTGGCGGTATGTATACGCCCGGCAGATTTTCCTCGCCGCTCGCTCGCGCGCCTTTCCGCGACGGAATTTCATTTTCGAATGACTATGCGACGACGACGACGACGGGGCCCGCAGGGTATAAGAGCTAGAGGGAGGGAGAAACTTTGCTTCGGTTCTCATGCGTTATTTATACGGCGGAGAGAGAGGGAGAGAGGAAAGTTGCCTCATGATATTAACATGAATCGGCCGCCCTTCCTTTCGTTTGCTGCTGCATAAACATGAAGGGGGTAGAGAGAGAAAGAGAGAGAGAGAGAGAGAGGATGGCTTGTTTATTGTCGGAAAAACTATACGCCGTTTAATTGCGCCTCATCCCCGCTTGCGTAATCGCTTTTTTTTCGGCCTGCCCGCCGCCGGATGCCTCTCGGCGAACTGCGCTGTTGTGACCGCGCGATAATGCGGAGAGGGAGAGAGAGAAAGGTGGAATGGGAAACGAGAGAGTAGTGTGTAAATGGTCAGGTATACAAATGAGGTTCGAGAGAGAGAGAGAGAGAGAGAGAGAGAGAGAAGCAGAAACCGAGGCGGGAAACAATGCCGGCGAAGTGTAAGGCTTAGGTTTAGAGGTAGCTTTTATAACTTTTTGGTCGTTGGAGAGAGAGAGAGAGAGAGAGAGAGAGAGAGAGAGAAGGCCAGTGTGTGTGTGTAATTGTAGTCTGTTTATTCGCTTAGAGAGGTTAACACTTATGCACAGTGCGGACAATAGAAAATTAAAGATATGCATTTTATCTTATCGTTCATGACCAAACTGTTACTTTCTCCTACTGTTATTTTCTTTTATGATTATTATAATACAGACCATCTAATTTCAACTTTGTATAATTTTAAGATAAAATCCGTAAGCTATATCAGCAGAGCTCTTGTGTCTCTTGTACACCTCAAACTCGAAAATCTCGCCTCGCTCTCCACACAGGCACACACACATACAGGCATACACGCGTATCACCCGAAGTCGTCAAACTTTGCACTCTCGCCGACGAAACTCAATCACACACGTACAGAGAGAGAGAGAGAGAGAGAGTGATATATAGAGAGGCACACATCAGCCCGGCAGCTACCTCGCGTGTCTCTCTCCTAATCGAAGCGCTTAATCATCGGAGTATGGCAATATTCTCTATCTCTCGCTCGCGCTCTCGCAACTCCCAACAGGCTCGCGCATATACCGCACATACACACACACCTGTAGTACATATAATGGCGATGGATGGATCTGCGGGAGAGGAACTCGCGAGACACATTAGCCGCAGCGGGGCGACGGTGAGAAACCCATTAGAATTATACTTGCGTTATTAACCATCGCCGAGAGAGAGAGAGAGAGAAGAGAGAGAGAGAGAGAGAGAGAGAGAGAGAGAGAGAGAGAGAGAGAGAGAGAGAGAGAGAGAGAGAGAGAGAGAGAGAGAGAGAGAGAATGGGGAAAGGTAAAGCATAATCGTTTCTCTCGGTTTCTCCCTCATGGAAAATTAGACGGCGGACGGATCGAGCGCCGGGTAAACCGACGACGACTGATTGGGACGGTTGCACCGCTGCTGCTGCGCCCGCTGCTGCGTGTGTTTGACCAGAGCAGAGCTGGCAACGGTTACAGTCGCCCAAGCGCTAGCGCGCGCTTACCTAACGCCGCCTGGGTTTGCCGGAGAGCAAGAGAGAGAAATCAATTTCCATCTCATTAGCGAAATAACGCGAGAAGTGCGAGAGAGAGAGAAAGGAAGGGGAAGAGAGAAGTAGCGGAGTATTGGCTGTGCGTTGATTGATGCGTGATGCGTTTTGTAATGGAGCGAATATGCGCGCGCGAAAAAATGGGTGAACGAAGTGAAGATTGAGAAGACTGAAGTGTAATTACAAAGGAAAGATAGTAGAGTGCTATTTGTGGTAGTTTGCTCGTTTGAAAAATTCGAGTTAATTGTGAGAATAATGCAAACTTTCGATAATATAAGTTCACCCTTCAAACCATCGCTCCCTTACAAGAGCAATCGTTATAATATACATTATTCCAGTTTTTCAAACCTTTTTGATATTAAGCTATACACGAACGGCAATTTCCCCGCGTAACGAAATATTGTCCAACCCTTCGAAAAAGGATCCCCCACACACATCCACCCCAGCAACGCGAAACCTGTAAATCCCGAGCCAATCTACTCAACCCTCCCGCGCTTGCGACACGGAATTTCCATCTCGCCTCGATCGCTCCAGCGCGTAAAAATATACACACATGCGCACAACCCCCTCTTATAACCATCTTACACTTGCCTCTCTCTATACGCCCGCTTTAAAAGCTAAACAGCGCGCGACGTCGACGACACGTCGACAGGCTAAAAGGCTCGATATTTAGGACACACTCGCGCCGCCAGCTAATATCGACGGCGTGCTGCACGCTCGCGCTCTCCTTGGCACTAGACGACGAGGACTCTCATAACTTCCGGGGCTACATTTGCGCGCGCGCGGAGGATTAATCGCGGCGGCGGCGGCGGCGGCATCAACGGTCACGAATTTTCGACGTCGCGCGGAAATGCTAATTTGCCCGGCTCTCCTCTCTCTCTCTCTCTCTCTGATTACATTTGATCTCTCTTGCTCCCTCTCTTGCTGGAGCTTCAAACGCGAATGGGATGCATGGCATATCTCTCTCGGCTGCAAACATTACCCGCGTGTGTGTGTGCGCAGGGCCATGCCGACGAGTGTTTTCGCGAATCCGGGTCACGCGTGGCGGCGCGCAGCCGTTTTATACGCTGCTATGTATATATACTGCTATGGCTTTATGGAGCGAGGGTGCGAGTTTGTTAAAAGCTGCTCTGCAATTTGCGTGATTGATTTTCTTTATTGAGTCTTGTGCGTGCGCGTGTGTGTGCGTGTGTGTGAATCGTGATGGGTTATATATATATATATATATATATATATTGGAGCGATATATAGGCGCGGTTTTCGGAAGAGGATTTCTTTGGGTTGGGAGAGGTTCATTTTGGCACTGTAATAATTTTAGCACGTTTGCATTTAATGGCTAATGGAAAAGGTTAATTCGTCTAGTTTGATGATCGATTTTGATTATATACTTATGGCGCTTTTCAATCTGCGTTGTTTGTCGATGAGAGTGTATATTTGAAATTGCAAATTGTGATTAAATATGCACAATATACCTTTTTTTGCAATAAAAACTAACCGAACTGCGCGGTATAAACTATTTATTTTTCGCCGCACTAAGCTCATTTATAATCTCCATATATTTTGTCCGTACCAAAAAATTTAACTACTCTCCGACCCGCGAAAAAAAAATGAAGACTGGCTAATATATTGCTCAGAATGTGGGCAATATATGGGATATGTCACTTCCCGTACATGGCCGAAATTTCTCCAGATTGCTCTCCGTATTCTTTTCCCATATATGCACTGAGAAAAAATTAGTGGAAAAATTAGAAGAATGTTTAAGAAAAATTACCTTACTGTGGGGGGAAACCGACCACAGACAGTCAGTCTGGTAGTTTTTATAAAGCAGTAGGATAATTTTGTATTCACTTCGAAAAATAAAGAAAAAAAAACCAGCCGGGATGGAGAATCGAACATTGGACCTTTGAATTGACAGACGAACAGTTTACCGACTGCGCCACGCAGTACTACGTACGGGAGATGATCCAAATCGTCTACATATGGTCCATTGATAATAATGATACAATTCATTTATTTTTAGATATTGATAATAACGTTTACAATTAGGAAAACAATAAATTTATAATCATTTCAAATATTAATTAAAGCTATTTACATTATTTATAGTGACCAAAGAGTCTTCTTTGGCTACAGAATTGCAGCTTTGGAGGTTATGTCGTGTCGCTCAGAGCTCGAAAAATTACCCTAATGGCTTGTAAAGTCTGTCAGCTGTACAGGAGTAAAATCTATGAGATTTCATTTTTACCATACTATCTAGTAATTTTTCTAAGTTTTTGTTTGAATTTTTCTTACGAAAAACCAGTAATAATTATTATAATTAGAATAAATAGGTCACTTGTGACAATCTGTGGTCGGTTTCCGCACGCTATATGGTAATTTTTATTCGGCACTCTTACAATTTTTCAACTAATTTTTTCTCAGTGTGGGGGAACTTTTGGGGACTTCTATATGTATAATGTAGTTCCGAAGCCGCCACTAGGCGGCGCACGCCTGATGGCGTAACACATGGATAAATAGGAACCGTACGGGTATATCAGGAAGTATGAGACACTAGGATGGATGGGCGGGACCAGTGCTCCGCTTACATATATGTATATATTTTTATAAAATTTGTTGTTAACGAGGAACTGAAAGCCACACTTGTCCAATACATCGGCCATAGGTCATCCCAACTATGGGAAAAAGGTACAGAGTGCAACATGGAGAAATTTTGGCCATGTATAGGAAGCGACATATCCCAAATATTGCCCACATTCCGAGCAATACATTGGCCAGTCTTCATTTTTTTGTGCGGGAAGGCATCGAAAAACTGCGAGATTTTACTTTATTTCCATCTTTTCACAAAGTGGTCGACGTTGATTGGCAAAACAACTCTCACGCGCGCTTCGCTCGATAAGCACAACGGCCGCCAAATAAAAATTCAGCTCAACTCGCCCTCTACTTCCCTTACATCAAAAGGCTCCAGAGCGTTATAAGCAAAAGCCCTTCCTACATACCGGCTCGTTCATAAAAAGACCGTATTACACACTCTATATCGACTCTATAGCGCATACAGCCCCCGAAATGCATTAACCCGCGCGCGCAACGAATTCGAACGGCGCATTCCGCAGGAGCAATTCAATACCCACACACTGGCACAGCAGCGCACGTTACATTACACCGGCTATGCAATTTGTCAGTGAGAAGAGCCCCGCGTTCGCGTGCTACGTTTCAAATTCCCAAGGACGTACCATTGTTCCGGCGAAACGAGAAAGAACGAGGCACGAAAGAGAGAGAAAAGAAAAGTCAGAAGCTTGCGCAAGCTACGTATACGGGAACGATCGCGCGTAAGGCGCACAGCTTTAGCGGGCAAGACGAACGGGACAGTAAAATCCCTCTCTGCGCGTCTCTCGGCGATTATTATGCGCGCGATTACCCGCTCGATTTTGCCCCGTAAATTCGCGCGCGCTTTAAACGTGCCAGGAGAGAGCAGCCATAGCCAGCAATAGTAATAAAAACCTCGACAACGACGACGACGACGAGTCTGCGGAAATTTACATGCGGCCGCGGAAAACAAGGACGAGTGTCTGTGCACGCGCAGTGTGTGTGTATGTATGTACACCGAGGGAAAGGTGCGCGCGTAAGAGAGAAAGAGAGAGAGACGTGAGAAAAGTGTAAACGCTTTCATTGTTCCAACACGCGTGGAATGCCTACGCTGTCTGCGGTATGGGCGCGCGCGGGACAAAGGCGCCCATTGTTGATATTCCAGCGAACAGCGCGCGTTTTTCCGTATCTTCTTCACGCAAGAGGCGTGATGGTATGATATTTCGATGGCACGTTGCTGTGTGCATGTGTGTGTGAAAGGGTGAGAGTGATTTATGAGGCGATAATTAAACGCGAGTGCGAGCGTGTTTGGTTTCGAGGGAAAGTTGTATCTGTATGCTCCCGGGCGAAAGGCGACGGGGTGAAGAGATTTTCGCGAAGTGTAGGATAGTGATGATTAAAAGTATACGAGAATTGTAGTGATGTAAGAGTTACCGATATATACGGTGACTTCACCATGATATTTTTAATCGCTTAAATAAAATGCTTTTGTGCGATATTGATCAATAAAAATGGCCTTTTTAACACGCCGTGCGCGAAACACGGTTTCTCATGCTTGTTTTCCGTGTGCGAAACAGCCGCTTTTTTCATCGTGTGCGGAACATAGCAATTTTGCATGGGTCTGAAGTTTGCAACGTTTGAGCGCAACGAAATAAAAAAAAATTATTTTGTTTCATGGTTATACTAATTGATATTAATGTATTAATTGTGAGTGTATAATTTAGTGTTTTATTGAATAAAATAACTTTATCACAAAGCCTTAGATGAAATTTCCATTGTTTAATAACTTTAATTAAATGTAATAAATTATTTCGTTGCACTTCAACGATGCAAACTTCAGACCCATAATTTTGCGGTCGTTGATCAAAGAGATTTGCAATTGTTTTACGGACTTGACGACGAATGTTTATTATTACGTATTTATGGTGGTTAAGATTTTGACTGAGACTTGCGTTATAACTGAAAAAATAAGTACAGAAAGTGATTCGGATACAGCTTATATGGTGACATGATACCACCAGATTTGGCTGAAAAAGCAAACAATATTAGTCTGAATTTATTGGCTGAAAAGTCAAGACGTCAATAGACCGCAGCGTATGAAGAGTTCAAAAACTGGCAGAAAGAAAATAAAACAGTTTCTCTTGATGAAAAAATCATTTTAGTTTATCTAGATGAACTATCTAAAACTTTGGCTCCCTCAACATTGTGGACTCGTTACTCGATGTTGAAAGCCACTCTAAATACGTACGAAAATCTTCATATTGGTACTTATAACAGCATTAAAGCTTTTTTGAAGAGAAAAAATGCTAACCACAAGCGAAAAAATCAAAAGTATTCACTGCAAAGAGCGTTCAAATTTTCATGTTAATAGTTGTTCCGTTAAATTTATTATTAATGAGAAATAGAATAATGTTTGCATGTATTATTAATAACTAACGTATTGATTTATATATAATATTAGTAAATTCTAGGTACATTTTAGTTTTTTTTTTTTTTACAATTCAGCTTTGTTTTATTTACTCGTCTGTTTGTTACCCTCGCTTCGCTCGGGTGACAAATTAACTCGTCCCGCTTCGCTCGGACGTTCATTTTCAAGAAATGATCGCGTTTCGCTCACGGTTTGCTAAAAAATAGTATACGCAACATGTGCGCGAGGCGATTTTCACACTCGTCTCTTTTGTCGCCCTCGCTTCGCGATGAAAAACTCACCTCGTGCGCATGTTATCTGTTTCGCGCACTAGTTGCGTAATGTACTATTTTCAAAGTTTAAAATTGGGAAAAAGTACTTCATGAGGCTAGAAACATTAAAAATATATTTTATCAACGATTTTTATTCAAAAATGTTCATTCACTGGTGTCTGTTCAACCACTGGTGAAGTCATCCTATATTACTGGTATATAGGATGACTTCACCAGTAAATGAACGAATAAGGAAATTGTAACTTTTGTTATTTAATTAAGTGGTTTAAAAATGGATTAAAAGTAAAACCCTTTTGAAATGTATATTCTAAAATGTTCAAACTTTACGTCGGTGAGCAAATTTTGATTAAAGAATCAAAGTAAAAATTTTATTTAATGAAAATCTGTAAATATGTCCTAAAAACCAGTAAAGGAACACGCAATCTTAATATCTAAATACGTTTCACCAGTGAATTAATATATCGCCAGTGAATAAACACTTAACAACGGCGATTTAATGATTTTATTCTTAACAAGATAATTTCTTTTATGCAGAATCTTTATATAAAATGAAATAAAAAATTAAAAGGATTCGAAAATTATCGTCATGTTAGATAAACAATACATAGAAAGCTTGATATTTTGATATGTATAAAGAAAATGTTCGTTAACTGGTGACTGTTCCAATACTGCTGTAGTCACCCTATGATATAAAAAATTTTTCTAAAATGAACTCGAAAGATGGTATTGATTACACGGAGAGAAAAGTTAAGTATCGTTAACTGGAGACTTAGGCCAAAACGGCCTAAGTGACTCGGGTAGAAGGCATAAAAAACTAGCATTACTGGAGTCTCCGATAGTTTCTGTCTGAGAGTCAACAGTAAAGATTTTTTTCCACGTTCACCAATTCTTAATAGAGACTTTGTTTAACTAAATTATAATAGAAAAACGTATTACAATTATAATTAACTTATGTAAATTGTATATAAACTATGTAAAGTTTATTTATTTGCGTGCAAATGATGTTTGCATCTCCTAACCTCAAAAAAACATGCGACTGTGATGTTTACGTTTACGGAGGACTCGGGCAAAAACGGCCTAAGAGTTCGGCATTGGTGATTGGCAACATGCACATAACCTTGATGGATGAAAATAAGGTTATATTTATTCAAGTTTTCTCTCCGTGCACTGACAATCCGACATTGATGCACTAGTTCAATACGCCAAGGAAAATAGACTCTCTCTTAAGGTGGTTTCGGACTCCCTAGTCAAAGCAGTGCTAAATGTAGAAGTTACCTAAAATTTAAAAAAACCATAGTTGTAATGTGATTTATTTATTTAAAATGATAGAGATAGTCCATGTATTATAAATAAAGTGTATTTAACATGACTAAGATAACTTTTTTCACAAAATGGCGATATTCTAGAAACTAGATATTGTCACTACAAATAATTGTTGATAAATCACTGGAATCTTTTTTGTTTCTCAACCGATTTTAGTTTTCAAGGTCTCATTTTGCTCCTTAAGAAATTTCATGGGGACTTGCCGAAAGAAAAATTAAAAATTATTCAAAACTCAGAAAGTTGTAGATAATTGTTCATAAATTCATGCACGTTGTTAAAACAAAATATTCTTTTAATTGGCTATAACTTTCTCAGTTTTGAATAATTTTTAATTTTTCCTTCGGCAAGTTCCCATGTAATTTCTTAAGGAGCAAAATGAGTCCTTGAAAACTAAAATCGGTTGAGACACAAAAAAGATTCCAGTGATTTATCAACAATTATTTGTAGTGACAATATCTAGTTTCTAGAATATCGCCATTTTGTGAAAAAAGTTATTTTAGTCATGTTAAATACACTTTATTTATAATACATTGACTATCTCGATCATTTTAAATAAATAAATCACATTACACTATGGTTTTTTAAAATTTTAGGTAATTTCTAAATTTAGCACTGCTTTGACTATATGGAGTCTGAGGAGAACCACCTTAACATCTCAAAATGTAACGCAACTTCCTTTTATAATGTAGAGTGCCCCAACTCGTTGATTATTTTATTAAGAGAACTAAACTCGACAGGAA
This sequence comes from Torymus aiolomorphi, assembly GCA_036365515.1. Taxonomy (NCBI): domain Eukaryota; kingdom Metazoa; phylum Arthropoda; class Insecta; order Hymenoptera; family Torymidae; genus Torymus; species Torymus aiolomorphi. The sequence goes on along the minus strand of CM070874.1, from coordinate 72,266,116 downwards.
AAACGTAGTAAAGAACTTGAGCGTGAATTTTTATGGAATCTGTGTTTTGCATAATATATGAGAGATTTAATGAAGAACGGAGAAAAATTTTTACAATCTTGGGATACTTTACGGAACGCTGCTATAATTTTCACTATATAAGCTATATATTTTCTCTAATCATCGTTACAGATACACGCACTCAGCCGGCGATAGAATGAAGAAAAATTCGCAATCATCTGAACGAGAGACTTATTACCAACCTCGACTTTCGTCATCGCGCAGCCGCGTCGCTCTAATTTTCTTTTAACACGCGTATACTATAGAGAGCTATTAAATATAACATACGTCGCCGCGGCGAGGATCGTCGCGTGCGGGGTGACGATTACACGTGACGAGAAAGAGAGCCGAGCCTTTCGATATGCTTTCGAGAGTGTGTATTCACGCCGTACGTGCGGGCATACGTACGTGATCGCCAGAGAGGCAGTCGAGGACAATTATTGTACGAGCCGCCGCGGGAGGGTAATGAATGGCTGCATATACGCACGCACGCGCGCGAGAGGGGAGTAAGTGTGCCAATTACGACGCGGTTATTGTTGGCTCTCTCTCGCTCGCTCTCGAGGTGTTTGCGTGTATATTAGCGGCTGTAACGTCGCACGCGTTACAGTGGGTCGGAGGTAATTGCGGATTTCGTTCGATGGGCTTTTATTTTTCTTACACGCGGCGTACGGATACATACATATATGTATGCAAAATCTGCTGCTGCTGTTGCTGCGAATTATCGTAATCGAAGCAGCCGCTGCCGTAACGTAAAATACTCAATACTCGGACACTTTTGGATCTCATTCTTAAACGAACGATGATTTTAGAGCCAATAAGGCAAATGATTCAGAAGTTCAAAGTCTTACCATTAATTTAGGGTTAATGTACTAATTTATGCAGAGAAAAAGAGTAAGATATTTTTTAATAGTAAAAAAGTAAGTTAAAAAAATGTAAACAAGACCGCAGTAGTCGGACATACGCCCTATGTCGAGTTGGATGCAATACTCGGACATCGGTTGGACGCAGTACTCGGACATGTTTTTAAATGTGTCCGACTACTGCGTTATGCGAATTGAGTGCAATGTTAAGTCGAATAAAAATTTGCCTATACTTTCTTCTGAAACATAACCTCAATAAATTTTTGATTGATTTTGTAATAATTCTAAGATGTAAATACATCAATATTGATTTGACTCCGTAACTAATATTATAATCCACACAAATGAATCAGTTCCTTATCAAATTTAAACAACAACTAGCTACATTCAACGCGCTTCGCGCGCATTATTATTTAGTCCGGGCGCTGGTGACATTTGAGCATAAATTTTTAGCTCCCCTCAGTAACTTGGGGTATTCTGATGTTTTTCAGTGCACTGAATCGAAATTTGTTGGTTATGAAGTTCTAAACCCGTCAGTTTTTTTGTTATTTGCAATAAACAAAAAATTGTTTTTTGCAAGGCATGGTGTGGTTTGTGCACATAAGAATTATGCACATATTTATTGTGCACACTTTAGCATTGGTGTATATCTATATCTATGTGTATACTCCAATGCTAAAGTGTGCACAATAAATATGTGCATAATTCTTATGTGCACAACCACACCATGCCTTTTGCAATTAAAAAAAATTGCGTTACGTTTTCTAGGTATTTTTGAATCGAAAGTGTTCTTAGAAGTTTTTTCGTAAAACGCATACTTTTTGAGTTAAAAATTGAGAAAGTTTTCACAAAATACGATTGTTTGAGCTTTTATTCCCGTCCATTCTCATGAAATATGAAAATTCAATAATTTTTAACTCAAAAAGTATACGTTTTAAGAAAAAACTTCTAAGAACACTTTCGATTAAAAAATACCTAGAAAACGTAAAGCAATTTTTTTTAATTGCAAAAAACAATTTTTTGTTTATTGCAAATCAGTAATTTGTTTATAACAAAAAAAACTAACGGGTTTCGAGCTTCGAAACTAACAAATTTCGATTCAGCGCACCGAAAAACATCAGAAAACCCCAAGTTACTGAGGGGAGCTAAAAATTTATGCTCAAGGGTCACCAGCGTCCGGACTAATTTTTTTTTATTTATTTTTTTTTTTATTTTTTTATTTTTTTGAGGTTATGAACATGATCAAGTTACTTTCAACATAAAAGTTTGTTTCAATCACTTTAAATTGAACGATAATAACATAAATTTGATAAATAAAATAATGAAATTTTTTTTATTCTATTTTAATTATTCAGTTTTAAATACTTAAACTCAAGAATTCAATCTTGAAAATTCAAACATAGTAGATTTTGGCGCCTATTCTATATAGACCAATTAAATGAGTCTACAACAACCAATCAAAACAGTTTTATTGTAATGACAAATTTCGTCCATCACTTTTTTAAGAGAGGATATAATAGGGGTTTTTTACTGTCGTCCGAGTACTGGTGCCAATTTCCTCTTTGCCCTTACACTGGGTACTTTTACCTCAGTCGTTTTTAGTGAAAACTCAGGCAATTGCCCAGACGATGCGGCAACGCGAGCCTAATTGACGTTTACAAAATGGCCCGCCCGCGCGCGCGATTGTCAGGACAAATTATATCCGCACGAGCGCGAGCGCGGAAACGCGTATGATTGATGAGCGCAAAACACTTGCGGGCCAACAATGGGCCGCGCCGCGATATGATATAGAGCGATCAACGTCCCCCTGTAAAATCTTTCTGTATATAATGCGAGCTTGACGCGCGATGCGCCCGCCCGTGTTTTTCGCGCGCCTTGATGATCCGGCAGTCGAGAGAAAAAGAAGCGAAAAAGTTGGTGACTGTAATAAACGTTTCTAATAACACTTGCTTCTTCGTATATGAAATGACCGCTGGCATTGCCTCTCTCGAAATTGAAATCCTGCTAGTCATATCCGAGAGAGCCGGCGGCGACATATGTGCGCGCGTATAGTATATAAGGGAAACAACCGCAGCGACGGAATTTGGGAAAAATATCACCCAAAAAAGAAAGAGAGAGAGAAGTAAAGGGTCGATACTAGACGCGAATGTGCCCTCTTCGCCCAGCTCGGAAGGGAGAAAGAAGAATGAGAAGAGTGGACTCGTTTATTTTTTTGTCGCCGAAAACCTTGCCGATATACGTATATATTGCGTTTGGTCACGCGGGGGATAAACGTCCAAATTATGCTGTCCCCATCAAAGAGTCGCCGAATGTAGGTCAAGAATAATGAAATTTCCTTCCTCTTTTTCCTTCAGATGAGAGAGAGAGAGAGAGAGAGAGAGAGAGAGAGAGAGAGAGAGAGAGAGAGAGAGAGAGAGAGAGAGAGAGAGAGAGAGAGAGAGAGAGAGAGAGAGAGAGAGAGAGAGAGAGAGAGAGAGAGAGAGAGAGAGAGAGAGAGAGAGAGAGAGAGAGAGAGAGAGTTTCCTAAGAATATGCAAAGTCGCGAAATCGCCACGATTCGACTGCATCGTAAATAAACATTCCCCGCGCGCGCTGTCGCTACAGTGGAAGCGGCGATTTAACGGCGCGTCCTTATAAGACACACAGCGCCGTTTAACCGCCATTATAAATATAAAGCGCATAAAATACACACACACACAGGGACATCTTAATTCGCTATTTATCTTTCCAACAAGGAACTCCGATTAAACCGCGCGCGCGTCTCACGTTTAATCGCGCCCCATTGAATCCCCGGGCCCTTAATCTTACATAAATTTCTTCGCGCTGCTGCTGCTGCTGCTGATCATGAAAACGAGCTCGCGCGCGATTTAGTCCTCAAAATCCCGGGGCAAAGCGCGGCGGTTGGCTCTGTTCCTGTTGGCAGGAAGTCGGTAATCCGGCCGGTAAACTTTCTCCCTCTCTCTTTCGTTGCTATACCTATATATACATACTCGCGCGAGAGTAGAGCTTTTTACGCCATTTTCACCTGCGCGCATTCTTTCAGCGTTGCTTTTATATATATAATATAAGAGAGACGACAGCGGGCTGTAAACAATATCTCGCGCGGGTGTTATTAAAGTCGCCGACACGCCGAGAGAACACAATGGCTCGCTGCCACGAAGGAAACGCGCCGGAGATTACAATTAGCGAGGAAAGAGAGAAAGAGAGAGAGAGAGGCTGTTGTGGTAGCTATACTGCTTTTTCGTCATTGTCGCCGGGGATTTACGAGCACTGTACTATACGCGCGCCCGCCTGGATTCCTAAATCAATCGGCGCCACGCGGCGCGGCATTTCGTTTCTCTCGTCGCTCGCTTATGCTCGTGACAATAATTGCCCCGTAATGTTGCTATATATACTTTTTTTAATCTTCCCGTCGCCGTCGCTGCTGCTTCTGTATAAGAGAGCAGCGAGATTGACTCGGCCGAGCTTTTTACGGCGCACGCGCTGTTATAAGAACCTCACGATGCACATTATTCATTCCCTACATATATAGACCCATCCACCCTTCGTTCGTGCAACTTTCCTACATCCACGGAATATCGGACGCCACCCCCCCGATCCCTTCGTATGTATATAATGCATCTTTCATGAGAGCGAAACTTCCTCTCCCCATCTCACTTAAAAAAAGAAGCACGCACACACACATTATACTTACCCGTGCGCGTCTTCGCTTATTAAACGGCGCCGGGCTGTCTGCAACAGCAGCAGCAGCAGCTACTATAACACAAAAAATGGCGCGGCAAACAAAGCCCGCGCCCCGAAAAAAAAAACGACGACGACGCGTCAAGGCTAATTAAAACGGTGGTAGCGGCGGCGCGCAGGCGCTCGTCAAAAATTTAATTAGCCCCGACAAAGCGCGAGGAAGCAACGCCGATTCGGCCCGCCTCCTCTCTCCTAGATATATCAAGCTAATGATGATGTATACCTATATACGCACGCGAGCGAATAGGAAGCGCCGAGTTAACTCTATATATCCGCGTGTTTGCGTGCGTGCGCGTGTGTATGTGTGTAAGGTTCCCTTCCGCTTTTCGCGCAGCGCAGAGAGCGAGCTAGCGCCTGAGTATATATTTGCTTATTTACTCATCCGCGCGAGCGAAAGCGTGGGAGTAGGAGAAGGCGGCGGTAGGGTGGGCTTTTGTCTCTCGCCCGGCGAGATTATCGTATTTACAGTGTGGGAGTAGGGTTTTTGCACGCGAGGGTGGTGGAGATTTGCGTCAAGGTGCGTTCTTTCGAGCGAGCCTGTGTCTGTGTGTGGGTGGGGAATGGATGCCGAGAGAGGCTGTTTTATCGCGCGAGGATATGAGTGGGGAATTTGTTTGGTAATAAGTCGCCCCGGGGACGAGGCGAGAGAGCACGATATATACTTTTATGTAGTTTATCTCGGGGCTCCGCGGGGACACCGGGGAAATCGTTATTTTCTATTAAGGCGCGGCTTATCATCGGCAGGAGTATCTTATTTGACGCGCGGGCTGTATATATACACTGGGACGCGAGACTGAAATAACAAGTCCGCGCCGGAGTTTTTTTTTCTCTTTCTTTTTAATATTTGAAAATCGGATACGTGTGTGCGAGACCGCCGCACGGTCGGACGTCAAAGCGCTGAGTTGACTGTATTACGTCATGCCCGAGAATGTACGCGTGAGCAAAAGTACATAATTCTTGTGAATTTTGCAGATTTGTCAGAATTGGTCAGAAACGGTCGAGCGTGATGAATTTAGAACACTTGATATGTATACAAGCGTAACGGCACAAGAGATATAATAAATATAATGATATGTGAAGAAAAATGCATACACTGACAGAAAAAAATATTTGAGGCAAATGCGCGATTTATTTGAAAGGCGATTTTTTAAAGTATTTGACCTAAATGAATAATTCTTAACGGTTACAAAATATTCATTAACAGTTAATGCGCGATCGCTTTTTGTCATAAGCGTCACTTTTATCAAATGATCCATTCCTTAACTGTTGATGCATCTGCATTTGACTGAATTCAAATACATATTCGTTAACAGTTAAGCTGGCGACTTTGGGTCAAGTGAATCTTTCTATATATGTTACAACTCGCTTCATTTTACAAATATGCTGAAATCCCCCGTGTGATTCGACCTCTATCTCGATGCTACACTGACAAAAAAACCCGGGGAAAAATTCCTATGTTGCTCTTGGAAGTTGCCCACAACTGCTTAAAATCGAAAAATTTACTATCTTTTATATGAAAAAGTCCAATGTCACAAGTAAAACTTCCTATGCCAGCATAGTAAAAATTAACACGTGGCTAATGGAACTTTATCTTTTGTACATTTTCCCAGGCTAGCATGGTAAAAATTGAGAGAGTTTTAGAATAAGAATTCACACGTTCAATCGTAAACAGCCCGCGAGTGCACGAAAAGTTGACCTCTTCAATGTCAAAATAGGAAAGATTCAGACAGATACATGTCAACAAACTCAATCCACCTTGGCAACATCGAGACAAAACACAAACGCTAAACGCAACAACTGAATGTGCCGTTCTAATCCAATATACTTGTTTTTATTTATTTTTTTTTTATTTTTTATGATGAGACAATTTTTAAAATAATTGTTTATTTGTAATATTTTTAAGGAAGGTTGTGAAAAACTATTATATCGAAAATACAAATTCATTAATAAATAAATGATCTTGTTTAATTTAAGGTATTGGTAATATTTATAAAATGTTAAACAATATTCTTAATATATAACATTTGTAATAAATTACGCTAAAATAGAGAATAGTATTATTCGAGTTAAAGCATAATTTGTTATAAAATTAGCGCGCATATCTTACGTTTGGGGATATACAAGTTCCAAAATTTTGTAGGACATATGTCTTTATAGGTAAGTGGTTAGCGTTCCCGACTACCGTGCCAAGGGTTCCAGGTTCGAGTCTCGATGTCGTCAAAAATTTTTAATTTATTTAATAAATTTTCTTTAATCATGTTTAATTCAAAAATAACTTCTGTATTGTCTAAATATAATAATTATGTGTCTGATACTCGCTCCTCCCCCACTCCTAAAAAAAAAGATGAAATAATTTTTTCGCTCTTTAAAATCAGTTATAAAAAAATTCCCATGTTAGACTTGGAATTTTTCCTACGTGTATTGCAAATTCTGCTAAAAATCCGACATATGGTCGAGTTACGATTCCAACATGGTAATTTTTACACGACAACATAAGAATTTTTACCAGATTTTTTCTGTCAGTGTACTTCACGGCGTAAACCCCGACGCGCGCGGGCGCATGTAAGAAAAATTTATCCTTTATCCGTGAGGAAATCAAGGCGCGCTATAAGAGAGAGAGAGAGAGAGAGAGAGAGAGAGAGCACTGCACTTCCTCCCTAAATCCCGCAAGAAATAGTTGCTATTCCTTATTCTCCATTCACCTATACACGAGGATTCGCCCAGTCGATCACCTCCGGCGCGCCTCAAATTCCCATCGATCTCTCAATCGAATCCCATTTTTATTGCTTCCCCTAACGGAGAGTCCATCCTTTCGCGAGCGCGCGCGCCCGTGCAAAAACTTGGACCGCCGCTGTATATATATCGTGCGCCGCGCGATTTATGGCGATAGCGTATAGTCCAACCCAGTTCCCTCGCCTTTCCTCAGAATACAGACTCTTTTTCTCGCTCGCGCGAAGGTACATTTATAAAGGAGGGAAATATTTGCGCAGGCCGCGCGGCGGCGGCAGCAACTTTTGAACAATATGGAGGGCCGCGAGCTGTTGCCTTAGGCCAGAGTGTGCGAGCGAGAGAAACTTCCTCGCGTCTTATTCGTTCATAATATACGTCGAAAGTCCGAGTTTTCCGGCTGAATGGAAGTTTTGCATGTCCGGGACGGCCGCCGCTCCCTTGCAAGTTTTCCCATCGCCGAGGAGGTAATCTTCCGCGAAAAAGTCGCGCCCTTTCTACTACCACATGTGCGTCGTGTTTCTAATTCGGCCGGGCGTTAAATTTCTCGATAAAAAAAGCTCCCATGCGTGAGTGTATAAAGTAGCAGCTTTAACCACTCGCAACTGCATTACTTTGGGAAAAAAAGCGGACGTCTTGACGGCCACCTCCTGCATTATGCACTCGAGGGAGAGAGAAACAAAATTTCACGGCGAGTTGCCAGCAGCGGCGGCGGCGGCGCGAGCATCCCTCATAAATACGCGATAGCGCTCGCGCGCGCCTCTGCAGCGCGCTGCCGATCGATTATTCATGATCGTCATTTGCCGTTAAGCCGAGAGAGCTGTGGAGAATTCATTCGGCCGGTTAAAATTGACGCGGAAATGAAAAAGGTTCGAGGATGCCGGGAAAGAAGAGAGGAAAAGTAATAACCGACGCGGCTGTTGAGCTTATTTTTGAGATAGCCGAGAAGCCGGCGACTGCGTACGAACTTTAAGGGATTATGGATGTATGAGCGCGGCAGTGTCTTCTCTCCAGTTTTGCGAGCGGTTCGTTGTTGACTCTGCGCTGGAAAGTCCGCTGAATATAGTTATTAATCGTGTTTCGGAATTGGATTTTTTTTTTAAACCGAGTTGGAAGAGTGGGTTGAAAAGAGTTTCAGAAATTGTTCTATCGCTGCGGCAGTGCAGTCGACTTGATGATAATTTTTTTTTAATAATTTATAAAATCATGATTGGGTGATAGACTTTTAACGAATTGATGCCATTTCAGTTGTAATTTTGTATGAGCTATACGAAACGTAAATGAAAATGTGGATAATACATCAGTGTCATGCCAAAAACAGTTACTGCTTCGAATTTCACTCTCAGGTTGCATCAAACAACGCGTGTTTCAAAAGCCACTATAAATCTCATTACCCATTTTCCATCATCCTTGTCCCAACATCAATAAACTTGGCAGGTATCTGATATTACATGACAAGCACCGCAACACGTCTATAAAAACGCAAGCATCAATAAATATACCTGCGCTCGACAACTAATAACCAGCGCATCTCGGAAGATTAACCAAAAACATCCCAACAATGTCATTGCCAAGTACCTCATAAACCCATAATCTCCGCTATCCCCATTATAACAATAGCTCCCCTCCGCCGCCCCGCGCAGCCCTCGATCCCTCGAAAATGAAACTCATCCCCTCATCACCAGGCCACCGCCCTACAACACCAAGTCAATCACTTGGAATCCTTCTCCTCCTCCTTAAGACAAACGTGCCTTCCGGACGGCAGTTAGTTACCCTCGCAGACACTCCATCGCGAAAAGGCACATGCGCATATACACACACACAAAGCGCGCATCGCCGGATAAACGGAATGCGATAGAGCGCGCAGCGAACGTCACTCGCGAGTCACTCTCTAGTGCCGAGGGGTGAAATTTCAATGAGGGGAATCGATGCGCTATATATATATATACATACATATCCGTCGTCGCCGTCGTCGTCGTCTATCGCTACCGGAGACGTCGACGACGCGCGCAAATAAGCCATTGAGCCCCGCTCGTCCAGGAATTTTGACCAACTTTGCAAAGCCCTGAGCTGTCGCTGCCGCGCGCCGAGAATTGAATTTTAGAGCTGCTGGTGGTAACGCGCGATCGGTTGGGATTTTTTTTTCTTTTCTGTTGGGGAGTAATTGATGTATGAGATTGAAGGGATTTTTCGCGAAATTGAATGATTTTGAGAATGATAATGTAGGTTATTACTTATTGTTCATATATATGTTAGGCGTAAAATCGGATTAAAATTCAATGAAAATGCTGTACTAGGAAATATATAATGGAGCTGCATGAGCCTTTTCATTATACTCCATTTGAATAAATATAATTTTACGCTTTAATGGAGAGCGCATTTAGTATACTTGAAATATATTTAATCGGCTTTTGTTAAGTATTGAATTAGCTAGCGCTCTCAATAAGGTTCCCAGAACAGTTAATTCATGAGACTTTTCATGTTAAAAATGGCAAATACCGATTTTCTATGGGTCTGAAGTTTGCAACGTTTGAGCGCAACGAAATAAAAAAAAATTATTTTGTTTCATGGTTATACTAATTGATATTAATGTATTAATTGTGAGTGTATAATTTAGTGTTTTATTGAATAAAATAACTTTATCACAAAGCCTTAGATGAAATTTCCATTGTTTAATAACTTTAATTAAATGTAATAAATTATTTCGTTGCACTTCAACGATGCAAACTTCAGACCCATGATTTTCTATCGTAACCTCGTTACTGAAGGACTAAATGGATTTAATATTTTACGTCAAGTATGCCTTCACTTACAATATTCAATATTTTCATCAATGTTTCCATCAGTTATTAATTTTTAATTACTGTAAAATGATCCGTTTCCTCAATAAGTTTAATAATTGAACATTTATCGCACTCGTTTGCAAATTATGACGGATAAATATTTAAGCACTTTTACTAATTACATGCATATTGCATTACCGTGCAATCAATTAGCGTAGTATATCACACGGCTTTGAACTATAAATAGACACAATAAACTAGCTATAATTACGTCATTAATTTTGAGGTCCCAATTCAGTTTGCTATCCCGAGTTTAATTAAACTATTTTACATCGTTATAAAGGCCACATTACACGGCTTTTTAAGCGTGCAAGATGTACTATGCTTTAATGGCTTCCCAACTCGAGTACTACATTTTCCCTTAATTCACGTTCAGTGTTTTATTCTTGCGGTTTGACTTTCGGCCGAAAGTCACACACAGACATACCACGGAGTCTGCGTTCCGAAGTTTTATTTGATTTTTCTTTAGTCTGCGGTCATTCTAATTTCAGTTTATCGAGCCATAAAAGTTTCTCTTCCTACTCCCGCGCCAATACTGCCTTTATTAGCTAAGTATAGCGATAATATTGACATTCCGGTGAGTATAAACCAACTGCTTTCACGAATAATTAAAAAAGAATTTCAGCGCGTAACGTTGCGTATATTTCAGCAGCCGCGAGCGCGTGCGTTGATGTATAACCGATAATTGGTCTCAATTATTTCGTAGTGCTTTTATGTATGTATTCGGTATTGTGGTCGTGGTAGCCAGCGTTCGGTGTGATATCGAGTTTTGAAATTAGCTGTTTTTTTTCTTTTAGAAAATTCAATGTTTGCTATAAAAATAAATAAAAAAACTGAAATAAACGATCATCAATTTCGTTCTTGGAATCATCACAGATATAATATTAATGAAAATATTGCATTTCGTGGAAAATTAAAAGAGAATTAAAGTTGGATTTCAACGAGCAGGATAACATTTCATAAATATTCATTTGCTTTTTTGTGAAAACAAATTCGATGAATATGATACTTTATTTGCATGCAATTACCTTTTTTCACTGATAAAATATTTTCAATAAAAGCTCCTGAATAAAAATAGTTCAAATAAACATTATATGCATATATCAAATTAGTACGAGGTCAAGCTTACATTATAATTGCATATTTTATGATAACTCTTCAGTTTTCATTATTCTTTCTCTATTTCTCATTCCTATAACTATTAAATATTCAAATTACCCACCGTCAAGTTATTACGAGCAGTAGAGAATTGGAATAATTTCAGACATAGTTAAAAGCAACCTGAAATAACTAAAAATTCAATGTCAGAACCCATAATAAGTTCTTAAATCTTTTTAATAGCCTAGTTATACATATTAAAAAACATTTGCAGTAAATTAAATATCATCGCTACCAAAGTAAAAATAAATCTGAAATTATAAAATTTATCCAAAAAAATAGCCGAAAAAAGCAACACTCAACGTCGGAACTCCGCCTCTCCCTAAAAAATTAAAGACTACTGGCCTATTCACGTCGAAACGGCCAACAATACGGTAGGTTAAGGTTACTCCCCCTCTAAAAGCCCGCCGCGGCTGCTGCTCCGAAAAAGAACGCAAAGAAAGCGGGCAACGCGCTCACAACGAAAGAGTACAAAGTTGCGGCCGCTCACCGAAAACCGACGAAAAAGAGTCTCCTCTCTCGAAAAGAAGTTTTTCGGGTATACACGCTGTATACAGGCTTGCACGAGAGAGAGGCTAAGTGCTCGGGACGCGAGTTTCCCGAGAGGCGCGCACATCGGGTTGCGATAAGATACTCTCTCAGCTAAATAAATAATTTAGCCCCGCGGCGTTGATAACCCAAAGCAGCAGCAGCTTCGCGGCTTATCTCTGCCCCTCGCCGCAGAAACAACGAGACGAAATCGGAAGTTCCCCCTTCCCCCGCGCTCTCACATAAATAAGTTTCTTTGAAAATAAAATGAGCAGCCGACGACGACGTTGGTGGAGCCGCGCGCGCGCGCGCGCCTCAACTTAGATTAGTCTTTGGGGAGGAAGTTGAGCGCGCGCAAAAAAAGAGCTGCTCTGCGGTCCAAACTAGAACTGAACTTTGCAAGGAAAAAAAGAGAAAGGGAAAGCACGCGGGAGAATAATAAAGCCGTTTTCCCGTGACTTGGTGCAGTTTTCTTTTTTTTCGCGAGAGGTCTTGGGGAAATATCCAGCGGAATCAAAGAGAGCCTGGCAGCTGTGCTGATTTATATCCCGTCTTATGGCACGATTGTTTTTGAGAGGTTGGCGATGATGGCATTTACGGCTTCTTTTCTTTTAGGTGGGCACGATTTGATTTTATTGGTATGGGTGAGACTGAAATATATAACGGCATTTTAAAATGTAATGAATTGATGTTTTTCACTAACTCAACTTTAGATAGATTATAGATAGATAAATAGATACTGTTTATTTGAACTATAATAGTTCAGGCATAGCTGGTACGGAGATATTATAAAAAGCCGCCGGATTACAGAGATAAAATAATACAATAAGATTAAAATTAAACTAAGACTAGAGAAGAAATAAAGATATAAATATATTAAAACAACCAAGCGCAGTAAAGGTTAAGTGACGTAATCGGAGTTACAGTGTTTAGTAAAACGAATCACAGATGTCAGCAATGATAAAACAAAAAACAATAATTCTTACATAATAAAAATGATAATACAGTAGTTCTTTTAAAGCAACGGCGTGCAAATAACGCGCGCAATAACTCTGGAAGGTTGTTCCATAGTCTCACAGCACCAACAGTGAAAGAAAACATAAAACAATTAGTTCGCGTAGATTTAATGTTCAAATCGAGCGGGGAACATCTTTTGGAACCTATCTTATTCGGGGACTGAAATTCTAACTTTGCTATAATTGCAAGCATGCACGCAAGCAGGCATAGACATAGATAGTCGCGGCGGGCGGAAAATTTTCGCAAGGCGGTGTTTTTGCAACGAGGTAGCTTGGTGCAAAGTTCATCTGACAAATCAAGCAGGAGGCCGACACAGTAGTCCAAGTATGGAAATACCAAAGCTTTGACTAATATCATTTTGGTCTCTCGTGGAATCAAGTCGTGACATTTACGAAGCCTAGCGAAAGCGAAGTAGCACTTTTTGATCGTTTGCGTGCATTATCGGTTCCAGGAAAGTCTACTGTCGAGCGTAAAGCCTAGGATTTTGACCGACTCACAGTAGATAATACGTTGACCACAGATTTCAGGCTCTGGTAGCGCAGTACTATGAATCTTGTTGATGTAATTGCGGATGCCAAATCAAATAGCTTGCGACTTTTCAGAGTTAATGAGAAGCCCGTTAGCAGAGGCCCGAGGCAAGATTCTGCGAGTCCTCGTTCATCCGCTCAATAATTTCGCTCAGATCTTCACTTTGGAGAGTATTATACACACGTAACGTCATCGCTCGACAAAAACTTTCGGTATCTTTTACTTTTATTGTGTATGCTTGTTCCCGGGGAAAGATTACTTTTGCTTTACAAATATTTATTGAGACAACTACAGCCATGAAATCACTTCTACAGTATTTTTTATTAATAGTAATACTCCAGTGCCTATATTTTATTTTTTCATTTTTGTTTTATTTTTTCTTTCTTAGATAAATGCTACTATACTGCCCGCTATTTTTTCATTTTTCATTTTTCATTTTTTGTTATTTGTTTTCAACTTTTGTTATTTCAACACCTTTTTCGCGTATATACGTGTCAACATGGCTCTTACTATTCGTCAAACAATAACGTTTTAGTTTCTATTACTTTTGTTCTACAGAAAAAAAGAGCCGTGAATCACTCACTTTTTGAATCCTTTCCCACATCTATATAAAACAGCTTTAAAAAAAGCCTACGTTCTTTTCAATTCGAGCAGTAAAGGCATCAACGATTTACCGTTGTTGCGACGATGGAGCGAATTAATTAAAATGAATAAGAGGCGTGCGTAAAAAGTATGCCACAATCCGGCCGCGAACTCAGGGATCCGCGAGATTCTATTGACGCCTCTGACCACTGAGCTAATATGTCAGTCGAGCTGAACCCGTGACACTGTAAGGTAAAAGTACCAGTTGCGGAACAGTGCCTAGTTTTGGAACAGCTAACAAAATCATATAATTTGGACTATTGCTTGGCATTACAAAAACAAAAACTAATGTATTTGATTTGAAACGATATTTACTTCAGTAACTTTTCACAGCAAATGGGTTTCAAACATGTGTAGATTTTAAAAATAATTTTAATTGCCTAAATTTGTACGTTATCCTGATATTTATAGGTTATGTTTCTCGCATATTTCAGATGACAAAAACTTTATGAATGACGCTATTTACATGACTTATGATTAATGTAGAATATAATAAAACATATTTGTTTTAAATCAGACAATATCATATAGTACATTTCGACACGGGTGGGGAAGTCGATTATTTAGCTGGTGTGACTTTTTGCACGAACGAAGCGAGTGAGAAAAAGTCACACCAGCTAAATAATCGACTTACGCACTAGTTTCGAACGGTATTTTATACCACGAGCGCCGAAAAATCATATCAAAGTTGTGATTTTGAGGTTAGAGTGGTATAAAGTAGCTAAATGCGTGTTAATATTAATAATTACGCTTGTTCCACTAATGGGTACATATGCAAATCATGATGTCCCTGTTCGTGGAACACAGTTAAATTTCGTTCCATTAATACGGACAATACTTGAAATTGATGTACTAATTATGGAACACCTTTTTTCGATATGAAAATCAAAATAACTCCTGGAAGTCATCAGAAAAATGAAATCTACAATTCATAAGCTTTCTGTTGAACAATGACACATATTATAAAAATATCATACAAGTAACTTATTTTGATATATCTTTAGAACTCTCGAACGCTCGAAACCATCGTTCCACAATACGTACATCTCGACTTATGACTTATTTTATTGATATAATTAATTATTTGCTTCAAATCCAGTATTGTAAGTGATTATTTTGTTAATTAAGCCCTACTTCATCCACAGATGTAAAAAATCTGCATATTTTTATATTAATTCATTTTAAAATTATGAAAAATTGAAACGACGCCAAAAATCGTTCCAGAACTGGTACTTTTACCTTAATTACCACCGTCATTTATACAATAAAACATTCACACACATCAACATAACGACCCTACTATTAACAACTCCGTAATTGATTACGACACTCCCTCGCCATTTCATTATATCCTCGTACCCCTCAGAAACCAAAGCCTTTCAATACATAATCCACTCCACTCCCACGGCTCAATTTTCATAACTCTCATACGGGCGCGTATCACACACCGAGCGCGCGCCCGATAAGATCCCCGGCCTATATAACACCATGCACACCGAATTCCAAACGCGCGCCTATCGACTTCGGCAGGCTCGATCTCCCTAACCCCCGCGCGCATTACGCGCGCCACCTTAGCGCGCGCTATTCCACTCCCGCGAATCATAACTCAATAATAGATCTCTCTATACCTAGTGCGCCGCGCGCATGAATTATACGCGGCTTTCGCAATCGCGACACGACAAGCGCTGCTACCTACCACTGCTGCGCGCAATCGCCCGCAGTAGACTATTTCCCCGCTGCCGCTTATTAAACACACGCGCATGCACGCACGTACGCACACAGTTCCGAGCGGCGGCACGCGAGCCCAATTAATTTTTCACGCGTGAAATTTTCCCCCGTATATACGTGTACGTGGTTGGAATGCCATACCCGCAGGAGAAGGAGGAGGTTAGAGTTTTACTATACGTGTTGGTTAAGACGGGCATTTTTCAAGCGCGAAGGGGGTAGCAACATCAGCAACTATTTGTAAAGTGTTATCGTGAGCGCGAGACCGTTTTGTGCGGTGCACGTGTGTTTATGTGTGTATAAACAGGAGGAGGGGGGCAGCGATTTGTATTCTACGTCCGAGCTGATTACTATTTATACTGTGCATTCTCGGGGAGACACGTGTGTGTGTGTGCGTGTGAAAAATGGTCGTTGTGATTACGCAAATTTCCTTTCCGCCTCTCGCTTTTAAAGCGCAGAGAAAGAGAGATACAAACGTTTGGACGGCCGTGTTTTGATGTACGCGGTTGTCTCGCGCATCTCGACGGATATGTATTTTTCTTCCGAAACTAATTGCCGACGGCTGACTCAATTGGCACGCGCTCGCGGGCCTTCTCCTCTATGTGCGGGAGGTAGCTCTCGCGACGCTTTATCCAATTTAACGCGCTCTGCGAATATATACATATATCTGTATAATTTGCTTGGGCATTTGTGCAGGGGGGCCTAATTGTGGCGTGAATGCTCTCATCAACAATTAAGCGAGTAAATGGAAGAAAATTATTTGGGAGAGAGAGACGAGCGCGTGTATGGTAATTTTTTGCAAAAATTTAATTTAGAAAGTTTTTTGAAGGTTGTGGCGCGCGGAGAGGTAATATAGTATCAAATTGAATTTCGCGTCTCGTAAAATGAAAAGCTTTTTATTTTAGAATTATTGTAGCAGGAGGAAATTCTTTGAAGTGCATTTGAGGAATGTGAAAAGGTAATTTTTTTATCTCGTAGTCACTTGATATACTGTGTAAAAATTTCAATATAAAAGCTTGATAAAGCCGATAATGTTTCAGCAATATTCCATTATATGTAGCAGTATAGACTGCACGCCCATATTTATAAAAATAATAATACAAGGATTGCATTACACACTGATATTTATCGGGCATGCAATAAAATTTTAATGTAATATTTGATTGACTAATTAACAATCTCTGAAATATAATAAAGTTCAAATTGGATTCGTATTTTTTAGTCATTTTTACCGCGACGAAGGATCCTTAACAAATGTATCGAAACGTCGACGCAAATAAACGTGCCACTGAGAGAAGGATTTATTTATAGTTAATATATATGTTAACTGTTAATATTAAAATAGTTTATTTTGGCGAAATATGGAAATATTTGACGGAAATACCCAAAGCCTTACTGTAAAGATACGCATATTAATAGTTAATACGCGATATTAATAGTTAATATAAAATCGATTTCATATATGTGAAATCATTGAAATCATTATGAATCGCTAATCACGTTATGTACAGAAAACAAAACTTTCTTTGCTAACACCTGTAACCTTTGAATCGTAATTTCATTCCTTCCTCACAAACGATATTCTGGATGTTCTACAGAGATTGCTTGTAAAAGGGAAAAATATCAGTTTGCACGTGTTGGTCTCTTTTTTTATATACACAAAAGTAAAATAAAAAGTTCATCGCAAGATTCATACTTTCGTCTTTTTTATATATTAGTGTAATAAATTGGGGCTTAAGTCATTTTCGTTACTTCAAAGTGACATAAAAAACACGAAAGTATTAATTTTGTCAAAAAGTGCTGCAATAAAGTCTCAATAGGAGACTGTTATTTGTTTAAAATAGTAAAAAAAAAAATAGAAATATTATGTACGATAAATACCTACTAGTAGAGCGAACTACCTGCGGGTCACGGATTTGTTCAAACTTTGGGGTATGTTTTAGGATCTCAAAATATAAATCATTCAGTCTAAATAGATCCTCTATAGAATATCACATACACATAATAAAAGTAGAAAAAGCAGGCTCCCCTTTGCTGTTCTTAAAATTAAATAATATCAATTTCCTACTTTTATTTGAGTTACAAAAATGTACTGATAAATTCTTCTAAAATTCACAATAACTTTATTGGAAATTGATATTATTTAAATCCGAGAAAAGCGAATGAAAGCTCGTTTTTTCTACTTTTATCTTCTGTGCTCGATATTTGAATGACTTTGTTGGTAATTAATATTACTGAATTCTGAGAAAAGCGAATGAAAGCTCGGGTTTTCTACTTTTATCCTCTATGCTCGATATTTGAATGACTTTGTTGAAAGTTCGATTTTCTACTCTTATCTTGTGTACTCGATGTTTGATTAACTTTGTTGGTAATTGATATTGGCGAATTCTCGTATAATAAAAGGAAACCTCGAATTGCCTACTTTTATCCAGTGTACGCGATATTTGATTAACTTTCAAGGAGTTTCATATACATATGAGAAAGAGATTTTAACGCTCTTTGAGAGTCGATTTCTGGCATCGAAAAATGAAGTCCAACCCTTGCAGTACCTCAAATATACTGCATTTTGTTGAAAAAATGATATCTCTTTTATTGGTCATCACTCTGCAAGTACTTACGTTACATAAACGAGCAGAAATAATTAAAAAATATTGATTTCTCAGGAAAATATTAAGGACGCTCTTGCATGAAAATTTGCAAACTGGGATATAACATTTTCAATAGTTCAAGATGTACCGAATCTTGTGGTATGTTTATTTTATCCTATAACCGTGGAAAATTTTGAGAAATTAACGTTTGAAATTATCATTTTTTACATGTACTCTTATGGGACGTCGGGAAAAAATAGATTAAATCGAGTATTTCTAAAAAGGGATCAAATTTTTGACCAGTAAAAAACATATGGCTTTAAAGATTGAGGCTTCCCCTTTCAAACCACACCTTGCAAATTGTACGTAGCCGTGAGAAATTTCGAGATATTTTCTTTAATTCATGATTATGAACACAAATAGCAGACGACCTGCACGAGAGCGAGAGAGACAGAACGACGTGCATGGTATAGTTTGTGCTCTCGCTGAGCTCACAAACTGTATTGTCGTGCAAGAGCGTCCTTAAGCAATCAAAGATATAGCGAAAAAATTAATTAAGTAAAAATACCTTTGGAAAAATTGTTGAGAAGCAGGAAAATTTTGAATCATTTTTTTCTTCTATCTTTGATTGTTAATATTTTACTGAGGAATCCACATTGTTTTACGAACCAAAGATCAAATTGAAGCGTTTTTCGCCTACTTTTATAATCTTTTCTGATCGTTTCTAAGCTAACAAACGGCTATATAAGCCAGTTTGCGCCTTCCCAGACGAAGAAAAGACTGTTTGACTTTTCCCAGGCGAAGAAAAGCCAGTTTGCGCCGTCCCTGGACGAAAAATGCCAACTGACGACATTTCGCCCGAGAAAAAAATCCAATTCTGTTAGCGAAAATACTTTTACGTACGCGTATTGATAAATAATCCTGTATATTACGCTTGTAAATTTTAATTATCACAATACAATTACTATTAATACTATTAATAAGCGGTACTAGGAATCCCAAATCAGTGTACGGATAATTCGTTTTTTTTTTTTTTTTTATCATGAATTTGAACATTTGTCAAAAGCACTGCAATAAGTCGTTCATGAATGATAGTGTACGCACACATTTATTGTGCTACTAGCCCCATCCAGTGGCACTGCTGCGTCAAACGCATGGAAGGCTGCTCTGCGAGTCTGCAGCTCGGAGCCGTTGCTCTTTTTTCGGATATATTCGAAAGCGCAATAAACCTGCGATTGCGAGTATACTGAATATAGACTATAATTCATGAACAGCGTTGCAGTGCTTTTGACAGTACCGCTTATTAATAGTATTAGGAGTAATTTTATTATAATAATTAAAATTTACAAGCATGATACAACATTATTTATCAATACGCGTACGTAAAAATATTTTCGCTAACAGAATTGGATTTTGTTTCTCGCGCGAAATGTTGTCAGTTGGCATTTTTCGTCCAGGAACGGCGCAAACTGGCTTTTCTTCGTCTGGGAAAAGTCAAACAGGCTTTTTTTCGCGGTATAGCCGTTTGTTGGCTTTTCTTCGCCTGTAACTTTAAAATTGTTGTTTTTTTCGTACCGTGTGACGATATATGTGACACTCTCCTTGATTATTGGTAATTGATAGATATTACTTAATTCTGAGAAAAGCAAGTAAAAGATCGATTTTTCTTCTTTTATCGCGTGTATTCTATAACAGTATGTAATATATTCATATCGCTACCTAAAGTAAATAATAAAAACATTTTTCCGGAGAATAATGCTTTACAAAAATATTCTAAAAATTTCTGTAAAAAAGTATTAAAATTCTGTGCATTTTATTTATTTACTATAAAGCTTTAGAATACGATGTTATTTAATTTAAGAAGGTAACCATTTTATGTAGACTCAATTTAAATTGATTTCAATGTGATTCTTGAAATCACTTGAAATAACCATGAAATCGATTCACTTTTGCAATCACTCGCACACTATTTTCTCAAGTGAGTATAATCCCCTCATATATTTCTCTGTACATTTTTAATACATTTTCTTATTAAATATAAATAAATCCTTCTCTCAGTGGCAAGTGTATGTTTTATCACTCCATCCCGATCAGATACACCACTAGAATCCTTTTCCTAGGCATAAACCCAGGCTGCCATTAGCTGCGCATCATATCAACTGCCCGTACACAGCGCAAAACAAGGACATATCCGATATATCCTGAAATCAATGATTTTCCTCTATGTATCAACGAGAAAAACAACATCACAGATGAATCATCCAATTACCTTATATTACGTCAAAGCCCACCTTTTCATCATCATCATCATTTAAAAAAAAATACACTATTACTCCTTTTCAAAAAGAAGAAAAAATAACGGTATATTAATATCCGCGTACAATCATCGTCGTGTCACCGCACACATACACACACACACACCCACGCTTACTCCATTCATCCGCATGCTCACTCGAGAAAATTCACTTTGCTCACTCTCCTGTGCCTCATAATAATCACCCTGAATTACAATCCAGTCGCTCGGGTAAAGAGATATCTCTCGCTCACGCGTCAGCTATACACAGGTACCTATATATACACTCATCGATAGCCTGGAAAAACAGCCGCCGTCGCCGCTACTCGCAATGGCATTCCGTATCGATAAATTTAAAGGCGCGCAGGCAGCAGCCGTGCGGTTATATGGATATCGGGGTAGATTATACAATCGCGAAGAGAAAGAGAGAAAGAGCGAGAATCCAGCGACTCGGACACTAATTTATTGGCATTAATGTCATGGCTCTCTCGCTCTCTCTCTCTCTCGCTCTCTCTCTTCTCTCTATCTGTTCGCCGCGCTTCTGCTCGCCGTCGCGCTCGCACCGACTGAGGGAAATCATCGGCTTTTCCCCCATTGTGTCCTTCCATACGTCCGTGACTACTTTCCTCCTTTATACGCTCGGTTCTCTCGCGCTCTCTCTCTCTTTCTATGCACTCCGCATGCCTGCGCACAGGTCTTTTCTTCGCGTTCAATTAATGGAAAACCATCCGTGTTTGACTCGCATAATGAGAGCGAGGAGGTTGGGCGGGGAGAATAGTTTGTTAAAGGGGCTTTTGATTTTTAATGCCGCTCGCTGGCTGCGAGAGAAAATCGATGTGTACCTATATAGCAGCAACCTCGCCGTCATCTTCTCGCGCGCTGTCGGTTCGAGCTTACGCGGGATTACGCCGACTGTGTAAACTATTATGACAGTTTTGACT
This sequence comes from Torymus aiolomorphi, assembly GCA_036365515.1. Lineage (NCBI taxonomy): Eukaryota > Metazoa > Arthropoda > Insecta > Hymenoptera > Torymidae > Torymus > Torymus aiolomorphi. The sequence goes on along the minus strand of CM070874.1, from coordinate 72,244,486 downwards.
TTATTGTATTAACTTTATAGACGGGAAAAGTTGACGGGGGAAAATAAATATTTATATACCGTAGCGAGCGACGCCGGCATTGTTTTACACTGATCGCCGTTAATGGAATTTTAAAGTTATACAGGGTGTGTGTATATATGGGAGCGTCCAGCAGAAACGGGCCACCGAGCGCGCGCGGTGCCTTTTTTCGCGTAAAAGGCGCTCTGTTTAACTCGCTCATAATCGTATGCTGCGTCTTTGAAAAAAAAAAACCAAGGACCTATATCGATAGATTTTTTTCTGCTCTTTCCAATTGCGCCATTGTTTTTATTGCGAAACACGTTCTTCCGGACGAAAACTCGAGTTGAATATTGAAAGCCATTTTTCTCAAAGTATATCATGTTTTTTTAAAAAATAAACTACATCATTGGAAAGTAAAACTCTTAAGCTTCAAAACCCTATCTTGGAGAAGTTGGAGAAATAAAGGGTTTAAAAGTAACAACATGAAAAAGACAGCGCCGAGGGTTCGCGCGAGCCCCTCGCGCCCGTGCGTACGGCACGTTTAAGTGCACGCTCTATTCAATTCGCTAATAATCGTGTACCAAGTCTCTGAAAAAAGAACTAAGGACATATATCGATAGATTTTTTCCTGCTCTTTCCAATGGTGCTATTATTTTTATTCCGAAATGCTTCCTTCTAGTTGAAAATTCCATTTGAATGTTTAAACTCTATTTTTTCAATAAAATATCAGTCTTTTCTTCAAAATGAATTATATTCTTCAAAAGTACAAGCCTTAAACTATAAAATATTATATTTTTAAGTTGAAACATGAAAAGTTCAAAAATAGTAAGATCAAAAAGACAGCGGCTGCCCGAACTTTTTACGCTATGCTCAAGGGCGGATTAATACACGCGATGTGCTATTTCGCCCTTTCTTTTTTGTAAATATAAAATGTTTTGTAACTTACAATGCCAATGCGTGGACATAATTTTGTGGATCTAGTTGTAACAGTTAGTATAATATTACAATGAACTTTGTTCATTTATATAACAAAATTTGAAAAACATAATATATTAAACATAAAAATATCCATGAACGCACTGAAAGCAGTGAAACAGAAATTTAAAATAACCTTATAGATTGTTTAATCTGGCATAACAATATTACCTTTTCCTTTAAATTCTAATTTTTTTACATTTTTTTGATTTTATAAGGATTGTCCTTTTTGCGACATCCGCTTCTTTCTTTGTTTGAGTTTTAAGTACTTTTTCTTTTTTGATCGGTGGATATAATTGAGAATCTTCTGACGCTGAAAATCTTTTAAGTTCTAAGTTTTTGGCATCATTTAATAATTTAATACAATGAAACAATTGAGTTCCAGGTATTGTCTTAGCTGAGGCTAGCCTGTTTTGTAGCTTTTCTGTAGCCTTTAAGTAATCGTCTTTTGATGAAAAAAAGCACTCAATATTTTTGAAATACTCAGTTGCCCATTTGTATAAATCTTGGGGCATCAATATATAATGCTTGCCATCTAGCGGGCACTTCGGGTACTAATCCCGAACAGAAGCATTTCGGAATAAAAATAATAGCACCATTGGAAAGAGCAGAAAAAAATCTATCGATATATGTCCTTAGTTCTTTTTTCAGAGACTTGGTACACGATTATTAGCGAATTGAATAGAGCGTGCACTTAAACGTGCCGTACGCACGGGCGCGAGGGGCTCGCGCGGACCCTCGGCGCTGTCTTTTTCATGTTGTTACTTTTAAACCCTTTATTTCTCCAACTTCTCCAAGATAGGGTTTTGAAGCTTAAGAGTTTTACTTTCCAATGGTGTAGTTTATTTTAAAAAAAAACATGATATACTTTGAGAAAAATGGCTTTCAATATTCAACTCGAGTTTTCGTCCGGAAGAAAGCGTTTCGCAATAAAAACAATGGCATCATTGGAAAGAGCAGGAAAAAATCTATCGATATAGGTCCTTGGTTTTTTTCAAAGACGCAGCATACGATTATGAACGAGTTAAACAGAGCGCCTTTTACGCGAAAAAAGGCACCGCGCGCGCTCGGTGGCCCGTTTCTGCTGGACGCCTCCATATATATCTTTACAAAGGCATCGCGTATTTTTAGAATTAATTATGAAAACGGAAGCCAAGGCATGTGTGTGTGTGTATGTACGCACACACGCGCGAAATCATTTTCGGTGCGTAAAAAATATATGTAATATTTTAATATTTTAGAATTTTCGTTCTATAGAAGCATAATGGAAGTAGCGCGCTGGCGAAATTCACTTATAATGTTTTTGCGAGTTTTTAATTAAAATTTCGGCGTACTATTCAGAAAAAAAGTTAATTAACGTTCGCTCGGCTGCTTGTAAAATGAATTTATAGCAGCTCTCCGAAAAAGAATTTTCCCTTTTGTAAGTCTCGGAGGTGGGAATATTCTACATGTAATTACGACGCGTAAGTCAATAAGAATCGGAAAAAGTTGGTGCGAGTTTATTCGCGCGGAGAATAAAAAATTGAATAACGTGATTAATTTTCCGTCTGTTACCAACGGGCGACGATAATTAATAACACTTCTTTTGCAAAATTATCCTTTATTTCTCCAAATAATTAATTAAAAATCCACGAACAGTGATACATCCTCACTCTTCCGCACTTTAATAATCACGTCGAATTGGGGAAAGAAAAAAAGCTCTATGTACCTCTGTCTCTCGCAACAGCGGCTTCTCGTCCTCGCTACAGCGCACGCTCACTGCCGACACATCAAACGGAAATCGATCTTTCACAATCCAGATTTTCCTTTTTCCTCTCCCGAAAAAAAAGGGGAGCCGATTGCGAAATTCTATTGCGCCCCATTCGGCTGACCCAGATCCTCTCTCCTTCAAACGGCCTATACTCGTACGTGTTATTTCGTTCGCGCGCGTGCACTCGAGCAGCGGCGTCCCCCTTTTTTTTCAATAGTTCGCCGCGTATGTACGCGTTCCTGAATCCGCTGCGGTGTATAAAGCTTTTCAGCGCGGCGTAATTTTTTTCTTCCCTCCCCGCGCCTGGAAAGGACTCTCCTGAAATGTACACGCAAAGAAGCGCGCACGTGTGTGTATATCGAGGCTCGGATTATTCACGTTCGTTTCAACAGGTTAAAGAAAAAAAGCGAGGAGGATGTCTGCTGCCTGTGCGAAAGTTGGAAATTGAAGCTACGATTTTCTAGTCATGTAATTGCGGCTCTTCGCGCCGATGTATACACGTCGAACGCACGCGTTGCCGCGTCTTTTAATTAAATCCACCTCTTCACACGTATATTTATTTACATCGGTATATCCTCTCTTAAACAAATGATGGCCGGAAGTAGTGGGTCATTTAAAGATCCGATGTGACTGGTTATTTGAAAAAAGGGCGAATATTTGAATTTTTTTAGAGTATTTATAGAACTAAATAATTAAAATAGAATAAAAATATTTGATTTTTTGCTTAAAAAGTATATCTAATTATCTTATTATTTAAACTAATAAAACTAAATCATAGTGAAGCCCGTTTGAATTTTGCTAGTAATGTAAAATTCGAGCTGATCCGTCAAGTAAACGCCTAATCGCCTCTCTTTCTCTGCGCGGCTTACATAATATATGCATAGGTATATTATGAGCAAATCCACCGAAATTTCAACTTTTATGTTGCGGAGCTAGAACTTCCAAATTAATAAACCTGGCTAATTTTGTCAAGTATGTACTTATTAAACAAGATTCTCTTAACCTCGCGCTTTATTTTTAATGAGTCTGAAGTTTGCATCGTTGGAGTGCAACGAAATAAATGTTTATAGTTAATTAAAGTTATCAAGCAATGGAAATTTTATCTAAAATCTGTGTTATAAAGTTATTGGATACTATTATACAAACAAATCTACAGGCCAAATTAATATTAATTATAATAAACTTGAAGTAAAATCAAATATTTCTTTATTTCGTTGCACTACAACGTTGTAAACTTCAAACCCCATATTTTTATTAAGATTAAAAATAGTGATCATGACTAAAAGAAAGCCTTAACTATACAAAATTGAATGGGCCTTATGTGTACAGCACCAAGTTTTTTAAACTAATTTGCTCATAAAAAAAATAACTATTTTTCAAATATCACCAAAATTTCATGAGACCATCTTGAGATCCTACTCTTTCAGAAAATTCAATTCGCGAATGTGTGACTCCTTTCTGAAAGAAAATATAAATAAAATAAAAATTGTACAGGGATAGTGGGGTGAGGGAAATAGCAATTTTCACTATATGAAATAGTGACTTTCCCACTATTTTACATTTATAGAGAGTATATACTCGCATAGATCACCGGTGCGTAGGACGCGAACTTGCCGCAGCGATCTCACTTTCTAAATTCCTATAGGTGTAAAATTCGCTTCGCGTATATAGTATGCGCGCGCGCGCGCTATCGTTCAGACATTAAGGTTATGGTTTGGTTATGCATTTTAACCGGCCGGCGAATAAATTTTCTTACCATTAATCCCAGTGTAATTAACTCGCGTGTGTGTTTACGTTATTTCATCGCAAATAATATTCTTTACTGCCGTTTAATAGCCGACCGACGCGCCCGTAAAAACCCTTACTTTATTAACAATAACCATTATATAATATATATACAGCCGAAAACGTAATTATCAGAACCCCACTCGTAACCACCAACGTGTATAAAACCTTCCCCTACGCATCATCTCCTTCCCCTCTTTCTTCTTCTTCTTCTGCTTCTTCTCTCTCCCCGGAACCCGTAAAAATCAGTCCACTTAGCAACAGACCTCTACTCTCTCGAAAATCCACTCTTTCGAAGGTTGCGTCGCTGCGATCGAAATCTCTCAAAGCGTCCCTTCTGCTGGTGCTCTTGTTGCTGCCACGCCCGTGGAATTTTTGCGCGAAATTCAGATTACGCGCGCGCGCGACGAGCGCGTTTTGCGCCCGCGACATTCCGTAGCAGCAGCAGCAGGCAGCAGCTCACTACTCGGCCTTTGTTTTCTCCGCGAGCTGCTCTCAAGGGCCGCTGCTGCACGAGAGAAAGAGACGTGCAGCCCCATCTACGCTCGCTCTCCAGTGTACGCCTCTCGCTTCATTTCTTTTGTTTTAGCCTAATACGCGAGGAGTCGAGGGAGAAAATACATGTTTTAATGACCGGGGGGATTGTTATGAGGGACACGCTGCTGCTGCTGCTGCGCTTTCCAGAGGGAGAGAGCGAGAGAAAGAGTCGTGCACAAACATATTTTATAAGTGTAATGTAGACATTTGCTTTTCTTAATACCGCGCTTGTAGCTGCAGCAGTAGCAGTAACCCCGGTAAACTCGTTCTCCCCCCCCCCCCCCTCTCCTTCTGGAAAAAGCGCACAAATGAGGAATGCCTGTTTTTTTTTCTCTTTGCATTTTGCGTTTTACCTTACTCTCTCTCACCGGAGGAAAAGATCGATTTTAAAACCGTATAAAACGCGAATTTTACGATATGGAAGGCCTGCGGCAGCGGCGGCGGCGGTCGAAAAACCCGTTAAGCCTCCTTTTACAATTGCGCAAAGAATGAATAAATAAGCCGTGTGTATATGTATGTATAATATCTATACACGGTGGCGAGAGAGCGTGGTAAATTAATTATCGGCCATCGTGGCGGAGAGGGAAAAAAATGCGCTCGGCGAATGTCAATTACGTAAATTAAAACGCCCGAGACACACACACACACACACACACTCGCGTGCATTTGAATAACAGCCGGCAGTGCGAGATTTCGAGATAAGAGAGCTTAGATTAGTGCGTATGTGCGTGTGTGTGTGCTTAGTGGATTGGAAAAATCTGTGCTTTAACATCGAAAAACACGTGTTTATTTTGTTGAATTAACGCGCAAATATATAAGTATACGGTATACACGGCCGGCTCTCGCGGCGGGAAAATTAGTTTCTGATAAACGTCGCCGTGGTGGTAAATTAGAGGCTTTATCGACGGGAATATTACCGTGCAGTATATATATATGCGTATATACTCGAGTATTATAATATTAATATATTAATTAGCGTAAATCATTGAGAGATATACTCAGTATGCGCGCATGGTCGTATACAGTTTTGTAAGTACATTTCGCGGAAAAATATACTTCTCGTATTCCAATATTATTTCAGCATCGCTCCGAAGGAAATATGACGTTGCGTATGTATGCACGCATTCAAAGTACGCCGATCACTTCAATAATTCACAACCCATTTATTCATCATTCCCGTCATAAATATATGTATATAATACACGCGCTCAACGTTTAAAAATAAAGAAATCAAACGAAATCATTAAAGAACGCATTCCCAATCATCGCCGTCGTCCACCCTCGCCATAAAGAAACCACCGCACCGTTCCACTATACAACCGGGGCCTCTCCGCAGCCTCACCGCAGTGTAAAAGGGTCTTTCCCGTCGCCGTCGTCGAGAGAACCTCTCTCTCTCTCTCTCTCGCGAGAGCGCTCACCTCTCCCGCGAGTGTGTATATATACATATACCTACCACCTCCTATACTCGTCAAACCAGTTTTATCGACTACTTCCTTCGAAAGAGCGAGCAAGTCCGCGCGCTGCACGCAGCCTGCAGGATGAACTCGCTGCTGCCGAGGTGGGGGCGAGATACAGGTATATATATATATATGCCATAGACCACGGCGCAAGGTGCGGAACGAGCGAACGAACGCGCGGCGTTGCAGGCATTTGTATGCGAGGCCGCAGGCCGCGATTTACCATTGTCAATGGGTGGACGTGCCTTAATTGCGATTTTTTTTTTCGCTGCTGAGATGCGACATTTGGGTTAGATCTGTGCGTGTATATATACGTGTGTGTGTGTGTGTGTGTGTGTGTGTGTGTGTGTGTGTGTGTGTGTGTGTGTGTGTGTGTGTGTGTGTGTGTGTGTGTGTGTGTGTGTGTGTGTGTGTGCACGAAAAAGATTTGGTTGTTGTTTTTTTTTTAGAGCGAGGTGTACATGCGAGAGCTTTTATCGTGGATGATAAATGGCCGAGCCTGAACTTATTTCACGTGTATATTATATACGTGTATGTGCGAGCACTTGGAATTTAACGGGACGAAAGTTTCACTTTGTTTTCCAGCAACGCTGTTCTGTCTGTCCCTCTCTCTCTTTTACATCGGGAGATTTTTCTTTTTTTTCGCTCTCTCTCTCTCTCTCTCTCTCTCTCTCTCTCTCTCTCTCTCGCTTTTTCTTGCTCGTCTCGAGTGATGATGCAGCAGCAGCAGCAGCAGCAGCAGTGGTTATTGTCGAGAGGAGAGCGCAAGAGGCGAGGAATGTGCGCAGGGTTTGTTTGGAACGCGATAAATCTCCGGGTGTGCGCATAGAGTAAATTTTAGTAGGATTTAATGGGTCGAGTAGGTCTTCACGTGTATATATATATGGGTGTGTATTAATGAAGTACGTAGCTGTCCGAGACGCTCGTCGTCGTACATCATTAGACGGTTTATTCGGCGCGATTATAAATCCGACTATAAATCCTGCTCGGCGTCCTATGATCGGCGTGCGGGATGTATGTGATGGTAAAAACTTCGGGAACGATTCCGGCGACAACTGAGTTTTACGGTATATATATATATAGGAGTGACTCAATAACGGTCGCCTAGTATACGTAGAATAATATAATAAAATAACATAATAACTAGACGTAGTATTTCTTCACTATGATTTTCACCACTATATATACAGAACAACGTTTGGTAACGAACCATCTTATATTTCTGTTTCAGGTACGTTGGCGTGTCTTCGCATACCCCCCAACTTTTCGCTACAACAACAGTCGTAAGTATACAAGCACCGAATCATCAACGCACTGCGGCGATTTCATCCACACGTCTTTAATTTACACATGGGCATTCCACCACTCGTCGCTGAATAATTCGTGAAAAATTTTCCCTTTAAACAGCGCTCGCAACGAGCCTAAAATAGTCTCTCCTCTCCCTCTTTCCCGTTTTTGCCCTTTCTCTCCCTCTCTCCCGTCGCCGCGAACAAAAAGCAGGAAGAAAGTCTCTCGCGCGAAACCGGTCCAGCCGCGCAGCACAATGACTCATCCCCACGGCGGCGGCGACGCTGCTGGCAACAGCAGCTGCTGCAGCGGCGAGGCTGTTTTGTCGATTCGAGAAGAGCGGGGGGGAAGTGGACTGATTGTTGACCTCTCGAGAGGTGCGCTGTCGGTGCGGTTATTAGAAAAACGCGCGCGCGCGATTGGAAAGGTTTTCGGGGGGGTAAATATATATATATATAGAGGTGTTCTTCTTTTCTTTGATCGAGATTCTACAAGGGATAGGGGAGGTTCGAGTACACGACTAGTGTAAATAGAACGCGCGTGTATATATATATACAGGTTTAGTAAGGTAAACGGCGCGCCGCAGTTCTTGATCGTCATATATATATATGCGTGCACAGTAGTTGGAATATTGCGCGACTTGTACATTCAAACAATCACGGGGGATATCGAAGGAGATATAACGCGGCCAATCCAATTACGGCTTGTTTACTTTATTGTTGTATATATAACCTGCGAAACTTCGGTTCGAATTTGCCACGCCGTGTATAGAGCGCATATACCTATATCGTGTGTTTGTATTAGTCAACGAAAGATTAGAACTTTATATTGCACTTCCCCCCGAGACTTAGCAACTTTCCCGCGCGACGGTGGACGTTTTTAATCCGCGCTACTTTGTTCACGAATTAATTCTTCTCTCTCGCTTCCCAAAAACTTTCCTATATCTCGCAAGAGAGCCGAACTTCGAATTCCAGATACCGCCACTGCGTTTTCGGCTGTGGCGTTCGATTATTCGACTCTCCCCAGTTATATATACACATATACCCGGGGCACGGCGTCGCACCCTCCGTTCTTGATCTCCTTCTTTTTTTCTGCTGCTGCACGAGGAAGAAAACGGGGCTTCCGGCCAAAAAAAGCAGTGGGCCGAGAAAGCTAGAGAATCAAGGCGTGAATCGCGTCATTATTATAGACCGGCGACTCCTTGGAATTAAAGGTATGCGCGCGGGCGGAGAAAATACTGCGAGAGCGAAATAAAAGACGCAGACGCTGGGGGTCGGCTCTTTGTGTATCGCGATCGCTGCTGGCGTGTATATATATATATATAATATATAAAAATAGAGAGAAGACGCGAGCGAGCGCGCGCTTATTAGTCCTCGGCTAATTTGTCCTAACGAGGCGAGAGCTTCGAGCGCCCTGCTACCTTTTGTCGTCTGTCATCGTCGTCCGTGTGAGAGGGAGAGAGAGAGACACTTCGAGTGCGCGCGTTAATTGCGCGCGCGGGGGCGATGGCTTCTCGAGGATATATAGTCAGATGTTTGTGTGCGCGCGCGTGGGAGAGACGCCTTTTCGAGGTAACCGAGGTTGAAAAGGAAACGCACGGCTGGTTTTCTCTGCCGTATATTATGGTACGTTAAAAGGAAGTGAATAGATGGCGCTTGGTTTCGGGATTCTCTGGTTACTTGATGGGCAATTATTGGGGCCCTGATTGCGCGCTTTACGAATCTGTCGACTCGTCATTCGAGCGCGGCGCGATGGGTAAAACTCGCGATTCGATGCGTATGATCAAAGCTTTAATTGTGAGTTATGGATCGTTTGATTGCGGCGCTCTCGCGCGTCTGTACAAATGGATGCGGACGTAAAACGCTAAAGTAAAAATGTACTTTGGCGCAAAAAGTTCGCGCGCGCGTAGTTGAAATTCCTCTCTTTAGTTTGAAAACTTTACGCCGATGTTGAGGATTACGCTGCGCCGAGGTATAAAAAAAAAAAAAGACAAACACCAGCAACCACCGCCGCTATCAGATACGCGAGCATAACGAGTTGAACTAAAAATTAAACGCTCTCTTTGAATCTCCCTCTCGCTTCTGTAACAACGGTAATTTGATAAATCCCCACAGCGTAATGGAGATAAAAATCTCGTTAATTGTGAAACTTACGGAACGAAAATATACGTTTTTTCCTCCTCCGGAGAAAAATTCAGCGACTCTCTCTCTCTGGTACGCGCGCTTATCTGATCGCAATTGTTTTGACGTCCGCTGCTGCTGCTGCTGCCTTCTTCCATTGAGAGAAAATGTGCCACTGCGAGCGCCGGTAGAATATATATGGATATATCTCCTCTCTCCTGTTATGCTCGTTAGCTTCGTTCTCGTAATTTAATTCCCAATTGAATTCTAAACTTCTAATTTTGCGCCGAGGTCAGCCCGCGTGTACATACCTGCGCCGAGTATAGAGAGGGAGGGAGAGAGAGAGAGAGAGGCGCTTCTTTTACTCACGGTAGATAATGCGATACATCCTGGAGCAGCTGGGGCGGAGGAGAATGAATTTTCAGAGAGAGAGAGAAAGATATATATAATTTTCTTTCTTTGGTCGGAATCGTGATAGGGACTGTGCACGGTTTTTAGATAAAAACGTACGATAAAAATGTATACCGGTATATACGTGAACTGGCGAGTGGAGACTTGAATTGAATCATTATCTGTGTGCCACTAAAAACATAAGTGCAGTGACGAGGTTAGCGTTCTTAGAGAGCAATGATATTTAGAAAAACGCGTCTTCTTTTCACGATTACAGGAATTTATCGTACGGGTCTTCAGTTTTTTGTAATGTGAAGTCAAGTGACGATTAAGTGAGGTTCAGATACTCAAAATTTTTTCAATTACCGCTATATTTAATGCTATGCAATGTTATTTCGGTGCAGCGAATAATAATTAACACGTTTCAACGATGAACACTTCAGGTGCGCATTAACAAACTATTTTCAGAATTAAGAGATAGCTACAGTTACACTGTAACCTTCCATTTTTGTAGCACTCTTAATTAGTAATACACGAATAAATCCAAATACGCCACTTACTCGAAACGCTAAAGTACTCCGCACTTGAAGAAGAAAAAAAAATGTTCCCCTCGCTAGAGAAAAACATCCGACACTAAATCAAATTTCCTACATTTTTCTCACTATACCCTGCACTTTTCCATACAAACAAAGGCCCATAGCCCCGAAAATCTCTCGCAGTCAGCATTCAAATCCGCCCGAAATCCGAACTTCCCAACGCACCGCAGTACCGATGTATTAGTAGGAGTATATGTGTGTGTGTGTGTGTGTGTGTGTGTGTGTGTGTGTGTGTATACACACACACTCCTGCTCCGCCCCCATCGAGCTAATCTTTCGACTCTCTCTGCCTGCACAGTACGCGTACGGCGGTAGAAACTTCCGTTATTTCATTATCCAAACCAAGTTACATTACCGCACAAAAGCTCGCGTTCACGGTCAAACGTCCCGCGCGTACAAAGCATCACAGGATCGATTTTCCCCCCTTTCTCTCTCTCTCTCTCTCTCTCATAAACACACCGAAAGGGCCTTTCAATCGCGCTTTTAAATAAATTCCTCTCTCTCTCTCTCTCTCCCTCTTCTACGCGAATGCGCTGCGCGAGCTGCGAGAGAAGGTAATCTCGCGTCGTCGTCGCGCGCGCACGCACGGGAGAAATTCGCTCGTAACTCGGAAAGCGGGAGAGCCCCGCCAACGTAATTACGGGAATTCGCCCTCTTCTCGCTCTCTCGCTCTCTCTCTCTCTGTCTTTCTCTGCATAACGTCGCTTTATCGCGCAGAGGCCTGCCGCGCTTCGGCGCACCTGCCGGCTCCACGACCTCTCCTTCTGCCTCTCTCTCTCTCTCCCCCTCCCACCACCTGCGCCTTTTTCTGCCTTGCTCCAGGATCTCAGCAGCAGCAGCAGCAGTAGCATCTCTCGGTTTTTCTTTTTTCGGGCCGGTACTTTCGTTTTTAAGCCTGCCAATACTTTTTTACGAGCGCGCGCGCGCGCGCAGAAGGTCGTTAAATCATTGCGCCGATGATCGTTATTATTTTGAGCGCCGTGAGAGGGAGACTCTTTTCTCCCCTTCGTGCGGGTTTTGAAATTGTTTTTAAAGAGTCGGAGGAGAGGAGCGCGAGTCTACAAATGCGCGACGCTGGAGGAGAGAAAAGTATTTAAAAGCCAACGCCGCGCGCGAGGATATAGGTAATATATATTTGTCCCTTTTTTCTTTATTTATTTATTTTATTAAAATAGGCGGTGATGGCGAGGGAGTGTAATGTCGCGTGGCAGGTGTAACTGGACGGAAAATGTGTAACGCAATGATAATAACAAAAACTGTATACCAAAAATGAATGTTATATAACTGCATTCGTTATTATTACGAGAGAGCAGAGAGCGAATGCTGCTGTTGTTCTTGCGCGCCCCTGTAATTCTTTATACAACACGACTTTTTACACGACAATTACTTTCATCTGACATACTTTATTTACCTTACAAAAATACATACACACGCACGCGCGCTTATGCATAAAGTAAATGCTCAACTTCGCGAACAACCGTTGCCGACGCGACTGTGTCCTCGTAAAAAACAGCGCGCGCGCGCGCAAACAGCTCCGAATTTCACGCACTCTAATTCTACGTTACAGCCCAGCCGAAAAAAAGGAGAAAAACACACACACAGAAGCCGGAAAAGTCGGTTACAGGTAATTCCGGCGCAACTTCCCTATAACTTACATTAGTTCGCCGAACTTCAACTTACTTTATCTTGAAACTATTCGAGGCTGCGAAGGGTTTCTCTCTCTCTCTCTCTCTCTCTCTCTCTTTCTCCCTCCACTTCCGCGCATGTGCTTTTATCCGACTGCGAGGAAGAAACTTCTATATATGTATAAACGCCTGCGTGCATTCTTAAACCCGTCGCCGTAATTTCCTCGTGGTGCCCCGACAGAGAGATAGAGAGAGAAAGAGGAAGAACAATCTACGCGAATCCGAAACCTCGCGGACGTCTTAACGGCGGTGATTAGAGCTTTTTCGCGTTCCTCCATCTCTTTCTCATTCATACGCATTTATATATATATATATATATACACAAGTATACGCACCCGGTGAGGAGCGCGATTTAATATTATACATCCAAGCGACTCTTCGTGTACGCTCGCTCGTTTCTTGCCGCTCTCTTCTTGCCTCGATTCTCCACTGCTGCTGCTGCCGCCGCCGCCGTCGCTTCTCTCTCCTCTCTTATCCCTTCATCCTCGAGGCAATGCACCTCCAGAGCGCATTGACCCCGCTCGCTCGCTTCGAGTGGACTCGCGCTCGCTCGCTCGCGCCTTTATTTTCCACCGTTCCTCTCTCTCTCTCTGCGCTCGTTCCTCCTTTAATTTCGCAGCTTCCCCTCCGGCGCTTTGTTTTTTAATATGCCGATGACCGCCGCTTTTGTGTGCATGCGTCTATATGAAAATGCACGGGGATTTTTGAGGTAGAGATAGATAGAGAGAAGCCGTTTCATTGTTTTAATGGCGGTGCTAAGGCGCGCGCGAGGAGAGGAGGGGAGGAGAGACGGAGTGAGGAATTGGGTCAAGTAGCGATTAACCTCCGGTTGCCGTGTAGCAGCTAGCGACGACGACGACGACGACGACGACGACGTGAGTGACTTCCACGCGTTTATCACGCCGGTTAAATCACGAGCGACAAGTGTGTATCTCTCTCTCTCTCTCTCTCTCTGTGTTCGCGCGTGTCTGTGTGTGAATATGTGTTAGAAGCAGGGATAATTACGGCGTTTTTCGTCTCAGCGAGATACCTATATACACAAATCAAGGCACGCGCGCGCGGGCGTAAAAAAAGCGAAGCGGCACCCAGCGCCGAATGAGAAAACAGTCCAGCATTTTAATAATACATCGCGGCTGCTCTCTTTTCATCTGCTCTTCTTTCTCCACTAAAAAAGAAAAAAAAAACGATATCCTGACTCACATATACGCACGTTTAACATTGCGACTGGATAATCCTCCACCTCTCCGCGCACCCCATTTCTCATCTTCGCCGGCGGCTCCTTTTTTTCCTCGAGTTCCTCCCTCTCTCTCTCTCTTTCTCTCTCTCCCTTGTTTCGTGCCACTTTATCACGGCACAACCACTTGCCGCCGCGCGCCAGCGACGTCGAGTCAACAGGCCGCGCCCCCCCCCCCCCGAGATTTTCCACTCGCGCGCGTTCGCTTTCCGTATACATACGCGTGTAATATGAATTCTTTGTGCTCTCTTTACGCGGCGCCGCTCTCTCGTCTCCCTATTCGAGCAGGTGTGCGAATCACGCGGGAATACATTTTCCAGCCGCGCGGGTGCCGTCGATTGGAAAAGCGCAGTGCGGAGAGGGCGAGGCGCGCGCGGGAATTAACGTGAGAGGGGGGGGGGATTACTTTGAGGCTTCGTATATGGCGGCCGCCTCGATAACGTGATTAACGGCCGCCGAATTCGGCCTCGTTCTAGCCCGATAAGCGACAATTGCCACGGTAGTGAAAGAGAGAGAGAGAAAGCGCACGCACCTACCCTTATTACACACCGACACGGGGACACACACACACTCATAGAAGCATGTGCGCGTGACTTTTCGCTGACTCGCGGACGATAATAATTCACCTCGCGCGGCGCGCTCTTTTTGCGGGGCGGCGGCGTCGCGCGAAAAGGGGGCTTTTTTGTTATTTACGATGCCGCGCGAGAGCGAGCCAATAGGACATCCGAAACAAACTATTCATGCATCTGTCGTGGCCTCGATATTGATTTACAGCGCGGGAGAGAGAGGGAGAGAGAAAGGTGGAGGTGGAGATATGGTATAGGAACGAAACCGGTTGACTGCGCGTGGATCAGCGTAAGGGGGACGCGCAGGGGTTCGTCGGTTCTTTTTAACGATTGTGGAGAAAGGTTCTAGGAAACAAGGTTGACATTTTCGACGGGATCTGTTGCTTGTTAGCGTTGTGTAATATGATTATGATTAGATATTTGAATTACTGGCAGGCGCCATACGCGTGTGGAGAGAGATAGACATTTTTTGATAAAGCGCTGTGTGAAGTTAATTCTGAGTTTCGATTCGATGCTAATTGATGGGGCTCACCTTTACTTAATAGGATTATTTTCTATAAAAAAGATAGTAAGGCCATTATACTTGTCTGGCTTCGAATTTCTTCAATTGTTACAACAAATAAATAAGTAAATATAAAATCGTATAACAGAAACAAATTTGAAGTATCTTTAATTACAACCGACGGGCTATACTCACTTGAAAAAACTGGCGTGTGAGTGATATAGCTAAGTGAATCGATTTCATGACGATTTCGAGTGATTTCAAGAATCACGATGAAATCAATTTAAATTGATTCTTTATAAAATTCTTACGTTTTTAAGTTAGATTTAACATCGAGTTTCAGTAGATTTTTTAATAATCTTTTGCAGATATTTTTAGAAGCTTTTTGTAAGGCATTATTCTGAGTAAAAATATTGTTATTATTTAATTACTTTAGGTAGCGATATGAATATTACAGCGTTACATACTGTTATAGAATACACCAGATAGAAGTAGAAAAATAGAACTTTAATTTGCTTTTCTTGAAAATTGGGTAATATCAATTATAAACAAAGTTATTGAAATATATACATAATAAATATATAGAAAAATCCAGCTTTTATTTACTACTCTTAGAATTGAGCAATATGAATTGCAAACAAAGTTGTTGAAATATACACAGAATGAAAGTAGAAAAATCGTGCTTTTACCTGCTATTTTTAGATTTAAGCAATATCAATTACAAACAAAGTTAAACAATTACACAAGATAAAACAAATACAACGAGCTTCCATTTGCTTTTCTCGCGAGTTAAATAAATAATATAATTTTCAGAATTTATCAACACATTTTTGTAATTCAAATAAAAATATTGAGAATTAATATTATTCAATTCTAGGAAGAGCAAAGGGAAATTCGCTTTGTCTACTTTTATTCTCTGTACTTGATATGCAGTAGAGGATCTATCTAGACTGAATGATTTATATTTTGAGATCCTAAAACGTATCCCAAAATTTTAATACAACCGTGACCCGCAGGTAGCACGCCATCCTAGTAAGTATTTATCGTACTAAATATTTGTAAGTTTTCCTACTATTTTATCACTTTGAAGTGTTACGAGTGAGTTATCGCAACTTTTAATAATCAAAGGTGATAGACCCGGGCTTGAACCAGGATTGCCAAGTCGCGAGTCAAACACACTACAGACTGGCCAGGGCTGCCACCGCTCGGATTTCTGCTAATCGTCGTCATATTGTAATTGTACTCCTTGCCTCTTCTTATTCTGTATAGTCGTACGGATATCCATTTGTAACTGAAGTAATGAAAGCGACATTAACCCCATTTCATTACACGAATATAAAAAGACGAAAGTATTAATTTTGCGACAAATATGTAATGAGAAAAAATGTAACTAGAAGGAAATGATCACCGTTTATGTAAGATAATAGGAGAAAAAACGCACTAACAAAAATCTTATGAAAAAAAAATAAAAATTGAAGAAAAAAAAATAAAAAAATAAAAAAACGCACTTAAAAGTGTGAAATAATTCACAAAAATCTTCTAGAAGTCGACGCTGAATTCCAAATTTACATACAGTATCTTGCTCAAGAATACAATTTAGAACTAATATTGAATTGGGTCCAATCTGGTAAATTTTGAATTCTAGAAGATTTCTAGAATTCTAGACTTGTAGATGATTTTTGTGAATTATTTTCACACTTTTTAGTGCATTTTTTTATTTTATTTTTTTATTTATTTTTTTTTTTTTTTTTTTTCAAAAGATTTTTGTTAGTGCCTTTTTCGAAGTCGGTTCTTTTTTTCAAAAATTTTTTTTATTTCAGACTTTTTAATTGTAACGGCTGTTTTATTCAATTTACATTGCTAATATGGGTCGACCAACAAATGATGCCGCGCGTAAGAGGAAAGACCGTTTGCACGTAACGCAAGAGACTAAAACTGAGCGCCTTGGTCGAGCAAGGAAGAAAATGCGCTCAAAGAAATACAATCAGTCGTGTATTTTCGGAATAGTAGCTGGACAAACATTAAAAAAAAAAAAAAAGCCAGGTTAAATTGAGAACCTCCTCCATCGAAGTCGGTTAAAAAGTAAAAATTTTATGTATTATTATATAACTACTTAGCTTTACGTATCTTTAGGGTGGAAGTTGGAAGAATACCAAATTTGTTTATTCTGCAAAAATAATAAATAAATATATATCCACTTAATGTAAACGATAAAAAAAAATTTAAACTAGTATACATTATATATTTATTCTTTATAACAACTCAAAATATGATGTCTGATAAATCTATTTTCAAATTTCAAAAGTTACTTTTTCTTTTATTTTTGAGCTTACGATTCAAAGGTCACATGTGTCAGCAAAGAAAGTTTTGTTTTCTGCACACAACTGAGTAGCCCCTCGATTACAACTCCGAAGCGCGACATTAAATTCTGGCACATCGAGATCTATAAATAAAAGCTAAAACACACATTTCTCGTCACATTATTTACGAATAAAAACATCCGGCGACCTCTCTCGCGCGCGCTCTCTTCTCTCTCTCTCTCTCTCTCTCTCTCTCTCTCTCTCTCTCTCTCTCTCTCTCTCTCTCTCTCTCTCTCTCTCCGTCGCCGTCGCCTCGCAGGTTACCACTCGCCCCGAAAAGGCCAACTTTCATCAAAGCTCCAAACCGATATTCCCAACAGGGGCCTTAACGAAATAAACGATACCTCGAAAGACAACGGAAAAAATGACAGCCACAGTACGCTGAACGGCCATTTTCCCTTCGATTTTTCGAGATATTGTTTATCTCGTTAAAGCCCTAGGCAAACTTAATAAAAACGATAGTTACGCGTACCCTTCAACTTTGTCGTCTCTCCGCCAGTACACCAGTATAACATACACACACTAGGTACTAACCAAGTCATCCTTCCGCCCTCTCCAAACAAAATTCAGTTCACCTCGCGCGCGCATTTTTTTTTTTATTTATTTTTTTTTTTGTACATCACCTCTGTCAGATGGAGCAGATCGAAAATCGACGTGTAAAAGAGATTGTTTTCCGGAGCGGAAGGTTGGTAACGAGGGCGCAAAAAATCCGATACACACGGCACCGACTACTACTCCTGCCGAAAATCTCTCTCGTATGATGACAGACGGCGGGGGGCGCTCTCGCGACATACGAAAGCCGATTAGCGCGCGCAGACACTATCGACAATGCACGCGAGCGCGTATATATATATAGCTGGCAGGGCGGCGTCGGCCGCGTACGAACTACAACGGCTGGGCGCTCGTAAACTGCCGATAGGGGAGAGAGGCACTTAGGTTTCGGCGAAACTGCCGCTGCTAGCGGGCAGCAGTGATCGAAGGTTGCGCGAGAGCAAAGCCCTCCACCACCCTGAATACGCGCGCGCTCGTGGATGTTTGGTTTTTGTTGTTGATCGAGAAACGGAAGTAAGTTTTTTTTCTTTTTTGGAGGATATTGGGTCGCTGGATTTGGGACGTGTCTTTTGGAGAGAGAAGGGATAGGGGTGGATTGGGGATATTTCGGGTGTATTGAAGGTTATAGGTATGCCTTGGCATTTTGTTTATTTCATTTACTGTCGTTGGAGAGTAGAGGCGTGGCCGATATGTAATATCGGATTGGAGGCTACGGTGTTTGGCTGTCAACTGGTGTGTGAGTAAGATTCAAATATGGGTTTCGGTGTTTACAAGGAGTTATTTTTATAAAAGCAACAAGTGATTGGGTCTGAAGTTTGCGACGTTGGAGTGCAACGAACTAAGAAAATTGGTTTTACTTCAAGGTTATATAAATCAATTACTCTTAATTTTGCATGTAGATTTTGTGTTTTATAATGACAAAGGTTTACAGAAACTTTTCATTGTTTTATATAACTTTAATTAATTGGAAAAGATTGTTTCGCTGTATGCAAGCACCAGATCCATGTACAAGTGAGAAGCCGCAACTATTGTAACTATCCAGATATTCTAAGTTGTGGAAAATTTTCAAAATAAATGAGAATTCATCTCAGTGTTTTTTTAATAGGAAAGCAATGATTGACGATGAATGAAAGATACTGTTAAACCGGGGCCCCGGTTGTTTCATCGAGACGAAAAATTACACGCTCTCAAGCTTAGAATCAGGCTACCAGCTAGTGCGCGCTGATAAATACACGCGAGAAATAAGCTCCGGCATCCGCTCATATACCCAATTCTGTCAACACAGAAATCCATCACGAGAGAAGAGAGAGATAGATACCGCGTAGCACTCGCGCTACACCCATTATTAACCAAACCTCTGGTATACCCGCGACCTACAAACGTACTTCTCTCTCTCTCTCTCTCTCTCTCTCTCTCTCTCTCTCTCTCTCCACGCGCTTGTTACACAATTTTTATCTTGTCCGTACGTCCAGTCTCTCTAAAAAAAAAAGGAAACAAAAAAGAACCGCTTACACCGCCGTCCGGTTTCCCATCATCTCTCTCCCGGGAGAATATGTTTACCCGCGTTTCTTCGTAAGCGATCCACCTATAATCACCGCACCGCTGCTTTTTCGCCAACGTTTCCTCTATCGATCCACTTCCTATTTTCATGACGAGACGAGACGAGACTCGTTATATATACGGCAGAGAGAGAAGGGGAGGAGGCAGAGAAGGAGTGAAGCGCTTGCGCAAGATTGATAATCCGCCGTCGCTATCGCCTCCGCGCTCCATTCATAAAACCGACGAGGCTATGCACGCGGCCTGGAACGCGGAATATGAGAGAGAGAGAACGAGCGATAAGGAGGGGGAAATACGTGACCGACTGCGTATGAGTCAATAGGAAGCGTGTTATGAGCTTTTGGGGAAGAATTTATTAATTCGCCGATGCGGAAGGAGTGAAAGGAAGGAAAAATCGCGAGAGAGAGCCGCGCGCCCATCTCGCGCTCTGCAGCTCAACAATAATGATAATGATAATAATAGTGATCCGCGGTGCCGCGCGTGCTTTCTTACATAAGTCATCGGTATAACCTTAGACTTCTGTGTGCGTGTGTGCGTGTGTGTGTGTGTGTGTGTGTGTGTGTGTGTGTGTGTGTGTGTGTGTGTGTGTGTGTGTGTGTGTGTGTGTGTGTGTATCATACCCACACCCGTACACACTCGACGGCGCAGCATCACCTTGCGCAATGGCCCGTGTCTAACGCCGCCGCCGCCACTGCTGCTTTCGCATACAGGAAATTCTTATATTCCTCTCCGCTAATGCACGCACGCGCTCCTCGCCCGCTGTCGGCTACTATATCTATATATACGGGCGCATGTGCTTATATACGCCCCGTGTAAAATGTAGTTTATTACTAGCGGGTATTAAAATGACATAATGAATAACGTCTACCGCGAGCGAGCGAGCGCGTGCGCGCGTAATAAATTCCATTATGTCTTCTCGAATTTCATGAGAAAATTCTCTCTGAGTGTGTGTGTGTGTGTGTGTGTGTATGCGTGTACGATCCATATTGCGAAATTAGCATGCTTAATGGAAAATTAAAGCTATAAATAAAGCAACACGTTGCAGAGGCAAGGAGGGGCGAGGGATGTGGAGTGTGTGACGTTGCTAGGGTTTAGCTAATGTCGTGGCGGTGTTTTTGGACGCGATGGCATAGTGTCGTTTGGGGTATAAAAGTACTGCGTTGGAGAGTTATAGTGATGGATTTCGTGCATTTTTTGTTAACGTATGTGGCATATGGTATATGGAATTTTTTCATAGATTTTTGTAATATGCGTGGTAGCTCTTTACGAGACGATACACGAAATTTTTCGTAGAACTGTTTTCATGGTTTAAAGTTTAAATTTAAAAATAATTGAAATACCGTTATATATGCAGACTACCACTTGTTGATTATACGCATCATTTGTCCTGTATAGGTGACAACCTGACCTTCATCTCGTATACTGAAAATACGTACCACACTGGTACCGAATTATTTGACATTCCCCTACATAACCATCGGCAATGCCGAGTTTACCTTCCCTCGCGCAATCTCTTAAAAATCAATCCATCATTGTCCCCGTTATACACACCAGCACTTTTCCCACCATACGCCATAATTCGAGCCGATTTCCCATCTCATTTCACTCACCACTTAACCAAATGAATCCCGCCTACAGTCGCCGTCACCGAAACGATCATAACTTTCAGCGCAATCTCCTCCCGCGCCACTACTACCATCCCATAAAATCCCGACGCTCTCTCCCTCTCTCTCTCTCTCACTTACGCGCGCGCGACAATTCGCTATACTGCCACCTCGGGGGCGAATTAACCCGCTCGTTCTCAACAGCGTCGTGAATTTTCACTCGTGCCCGTAAGAACGACGCAAGACTGTTGCGCTAATCACGGCAGAGTAGAGACCTCGTGTGTGTGTGTGTGTGTGTGTGTGTGTACGCGCGTAACCCAGTTTACAGCGGCGATAACGCGCCCGCTGCTCTCTGTCGAATTCCCTTTCGCTCTTGGGTCTCGCACGCGACGATCGGCGGTCGCACTATAGAGAAAGAGCGTGGGTGTGTGGGTGGGTGTCGTGCGCCATATATGTATATTTATGCGAAGGGTGTAGGGAGAGGGAGGGACGATAAACACGCCGTAAGCTCTTCGTCTAATTAATGTAATTCCCTTGACCGACCCTCCGGCTCCAGCTTTGTGCGGCGTTCCGCTCCGGTCCTGTCTCTATACTCTCGCTAGTCGGAGGGTATAGAGCGAGGAATTAGGCGCTAAAGACGTTTTTGTCTGAGGCTGCGCCGAGAGGGGGAGAGAGAGAGAGAGTTCGGAAATTGTTTTTGCGACGTCCAGTTAGTGCGGCTCGAGGAAGAAGTAATTGAAGTTGGATTAAATGTCGGGGCTGTGAGGGGTTTCGGAAAATATATTTTGTTAATGGATATGTGAAAAGTGTTTTTTGTGAGTGAACTACACTGCGTGGTTGTTATTTTGGTGGAGACGTTAACGAATTATATAACGCAATAATTTGTACATTATATCCAGTCGCATTATGCATATTAATAAAACGAAAAGTGACTGAAACGTTGAATAATAATAATAATAATTATTTATTTATTTTGGATTGTGCCAAAAATAGTTACAAAATTAGTATGTTTCTATGTATTTATTGGTACGCACAGACATTGGAGAAGACAAGAGACGTTACACGAATATCATAGAATAAATATAACTAATGTTACAATTGCGACACTGCTTAACGGGGTGCCATAGTCCTACCATTACCGACCGAGAAATTCACAGTTTCAAGCTGATTAAAAATAAAATACGTCGAATCACAAAAAATCAAGAGAACACTCTTCTGTGTTTTTTAACGTTCTATCATTCAGTCAAAGTTTGGAGTCGAAATATCAAGTCATTTCTGCAAAAACTTTGAACAAACGAAATTTAATTTCGTTCAAAGTTTTTGAAAAAACGGCTTGATATTTCGACTCCAAACTTTGACTGTATGATAGAACGTTAAAAAACACAGAAGAGTGTTCTCTTGATTTTTTGTGATTCGACGTATTTTATTTTTAATCAGCTTGAAACTGTGTGAATTGCTCGGTCGGTAATAGTACGAGTAAGGCATCCCCTTAACCTCTAGTCAAGAGCTTAATACTTGTTGGATAATTTTGGGGATAAGAATAAGTTGAGGTTATTATTAATAGTATGTTTATTAACTAAATAGGATGAGATTACATTGGTAAGCACGCGTCTGACTCACATGGCTTTCTCGTGACGACTAACTATACATGCGCTGTCGGCGCTCGCGATATTCTCTCTCTACTCACACACACTCACACGCATGTAGCTATGTTCAGGAGCGTAGCATTTATACATATTCCAACAATACTGAAATAAAGTATCACAGAGAGGTCATCATGACACTCAGCCAAGAGTAAAAAATAGTCAAATAGAGCAAATTTAAAGCGACGTAGTGTCGGTAAATATTTCACGTGCTCAGGGAGAGAATGCCAGAACTTAAGGTAAAATAGCCATTATTGGGACAACGACGTAAAAAGTGCATCCTATACCGGTACAGTAATAAATTATACTATCAATAATCTAATATATATGAACTTAGATCATAAAAGTAAAAATTCTTTAATCATTTTTAAGTTCTAATTTATTCAATTACGTAATTTATTTTGATTCTAAAAAGTTATGAATTTAAAAGAAAAAATAATGAACAGTGCTCTTTCAGTACAGCGTATCAATCATGTATGAACTTGCCATTCTGTTAGCTTTTGAGCGTTAGTATAACTTTTGCGGTCTCTTAATTTATGAATTTTCGCTGAATAATGAACAAAATAACATTTATATATACTTTTAGTACGTTTGTAAATGAAATAAATATTCATTATAACGATTTTAATTATTATACATTTCAAATAGGTATCCCTCTTTAAGACAAGTTTTTCATGTAGTTGCCTATACTGGAACTGTATTTACATAGTATCTTTTACTTTGATTTTGACATAAATATTTATAGTGCCGTATCAAACCCTTATTTTTTTACTCAATGCATGTGACCACGTATTGGTAGAACGTTGAAAACTTACTATAATCGAGTATTACGTATTCACTAATGTAACCTTAAATTGTCCCATTATTGGCAGTTTGTCTAGAAGTAGTTTAGGAAGAAGTTTGATTACCCCATAAGTTAACATTGTCCCACAGGGTGTATCTCAAAAAATTGGGTCCCACTAGAGGATGAATGGACTACGTATTAAATGTATTTTTTAAATTTTATAACATTTTAACAACATTATTTTATTCGCGAAGCCAATTAAACGAAGTACAAACTATCTGTTGCAATTTTTATTTTTTCACAAAAAAACAACAGTTCATTATTCTTAAATCATATGAATAAGAGCTAGGTGGTCGTAAATGTCCCAGTAATGGCTATTTTACCTTACACAGCTTGGACACGGAAAGATCTTTGTCCATAAGCAGTGTGAACTTTAGGAATATTAAGAGTTTGAGTGTCAAAAAGAAATTATAAAAGGATCTCGATAAAATTATTAATTTATTGAAATCTTCGGAACACAGGAAATACAGTTAAACAGTTTCAGCAATGAAAAAATGATGCGTGATTTTTTGTTGCCATATTTGTTATATTACCATATACCACTACGCTAATTCTACGAAATTTTTACAATTTAACTTATTATAATCTTTTTCACGGATAATTTTTTAAAAAACTATATCATTCTCGTAATCTTTCAAAATAGCTCAAAGTCGCGAAAATCCTATAACGCCAGTAACCTTCACTCCCATTAATTGCAACAAACAATCCCCGCAACGGTCTAATAACAGCGCATCAATGAATCCGCTATCATTCCAATTTGGTTGTCCCACTATAGTACCGGCAGCGCGCGCTCGCGCATAAGTAGCGCCATTTTCGCAATTAACCCAAGTAAATTCGGATTTATTTACCAGCCTCGCTGCAGCAGCCCCCGGGGGAATGATTAATTCCGAACTTTGCAATACAAACATAAAGAACGAATTGTAAATAATGTACATTCGATTATTTGCAGGTGTATTGTGCGCGCCAAGTTCGTTCGATCAACTTCTTTTTTTGCGCGCGCGCGGGTATATTCCGTCGGCGGATACTTTCATACACGCGCGTTCGCGGCTTAATTGGCGAAAGAGGCGAGAGAGGGAGTGGAACGGCAACCGTCGATCGGTCTTTACTTTTGGAGTGCTCTGCCGCGCCGTTTGTTCAGTCGTCTGTGCGTCCTCTTCCGCTTGTCTTTGCGCCGAAGCACAGCCGAGGATGAGGAAGATTAATTAACCGCCGATAATTACCGGAACTTTTTTATACGATACACACGCGAGCTCAAAGAGAGATTAGCTTTCCCTCCTACTCGACAGAGAGAGGAGAGTCAATAAACAAAATTCCAAAGCGGCCGCGGATTTTTTCTCTCGCAGCGACTACGACGAGGATGTAAACAGAAGCTTTTTCTCGTTTGCGAAAAATAAACAGACACAGCGAGGAAAGAGGAGGAGGAAATGGCGTAATTAACGCGGAACTACGGGATAAAAAACTCGCATATATATGTGTTCAGAGAGACTCGAGTGGGAGAGCGGAATGTAAATCAAAACGAGGAAATAATACCATCGAGCTCGGTGAGATGAATAAGTCACGGATTATATATCCGTCCTCTCTTAATTCACTCCCTTTCCCTTCTCAAACACTCGCACACATTCATATAACATACAGACCTCTAATAAAATATGCGTGTGTATATAGAGAGGCTATTGATTATTGACGACCTTCAATCTCGCTGATTTTTCAAGGATCGCCGGCTCGTATGCGCGCGCACTTGCTTTTTAATATACCGAAAATAAATCTGAAAGAGTAATTCGAGTCCGGAAATAGGAGAGCCGAGGGAAAGCTGTATATATATATATATATATATAGAGTGAGAGGGGGAGGGAAGAGACCGTGGGGGGATGTTTGGACAGCATCACGCCGATAAAAGTCAAGTGGAGCACTGGCAGCAGCAGCAGCACAGCATCGTCCTCTTACTTTTTCATCTCAAGCCCGCTTCCTCCTTTTTCTTCCTATCGACAAATATCCCTCCTATATGTACATCGTATCCACCTATACGGGGATATAATTTTTTTTATCCCATATCCTATATACCCTTCCTCTCTGTCTCTCGCGACTCGCGCGCGTGCCGGCGATAAAAGAAATACATCGAGCTCAATCTCTTGCTGCTGCTCTATACGGATTTCTCTCTCTCTCTCTCTCTCTCTCTCTCTCTCTCTCTCTCTCTCTCTCTCTCGATCGTATTAAAATAAATAAAGAGGAGACGTAGATGTAGGCGAGAAAAGTTTTCCGGCTTATATCGCTGTTCTCTCCACTCGCGTGCAACTTTTCGCTGCTATTGTTTCCTCTCTCTCTCTCTCGCTCTTGTTTTTCGCAAACGGGATCTTTCCATTTCTGCTCAAGCGAGGGGACAGAATCCGAATTGCAGCTGCCGCGCGTGAAATTTCGCTCTCTCGTCTTCCTCGTCGCTACCGTTTTGCTGTATCGAAACCGTGTGCGTGTGCGCAAGGACTTTTCGGTGCTCTAAACATGCGAAAAATGCGCGCACGCGCGTCGTGAGCCAATTATTATCGTGAATTCGTGGATGTATAATGTGTATATATTTAAGAGGGCGAGAGAGTGGCTCCTTAACGTGTATAAACCTTGAACTTAGCGCGGACCCCGAGGGTAAATATTTGAGACGAAAACTCTCGCTTCTTTGCACCGGGGCTTTTAACCGATTAAGTAATAACATCCTGCTGCGAGAGCTTTTGCTATTTTCCTTTTTTCGGGGGGAGGGGGAAAACTCGAGGAGGAGAGACAGTCTTGAGAGCCATTTAATCATTGAATTTCAACTTTTATATTCGGCAATTCGAATTATTAAAACGGGAAAATGATAAAGCGGGGCCGACTACTCCCACGACTTATACACATATCCACAGCGAGTGAAATCCGAGAGCGAACCGAGCGGAAAATGCAATAAACGAGAGAGAGAGAGAGAGAGTGTGGAATTTTCCGCTCGCTCGAATCAATTATAAAATTAAAAAATTTTATAAATATCTGACGAGAACAAGATTAAAACGCGACGTTTTTACTCACCGCTCGAATCCTCCGCTGTATTTTTCATTTATATGCATATCATTCGATTTAAATACGCTAGCCGATAAAAACGCATTGATATTTTCATTTTCCTTTTTTAGCCTCCGAACCCCCCCCCCCCTACTTAATAAACATTTGGTTATTATTATTCACGTCGACAGCCGACATCGTGCGACAGCAGCACTCGACCCACCGAGAGTTAATAAGTCGGAAAAGAGTCCGCGGGGACGACAATTAAATCTGCATAAATTTGCCTACGACGAGAGAGAGAGAGAGAGCGGGACTCGTCGCTCTTCATTCGGCTGGAAGTAAGCAACTCTCCCTCTCTCGCTACTGCACAATTGAATTAATCGGCGAATATCTTCCGAAAAAGCCAATTGGCAATGGAGATTCTTTCGCCCGGCATGTTTATTCATTCTGCAGCAGAGCCGCGAGTCTCTCGTTCCCTTGGTCCCCGCGCCGCGAGGCATTTTTCCCAAAGTTCCCGTAATCCGGGATTTAATTTAAAAGTAAGTTTCGCCGATTACGCGACCACGCAGTCGCTTTCTTTGACAGATATCGCATCAAAGGATCCCGGCGCTTAATTAGCCGTGTTTTCACTCCCAGAGCCGTAGAGTTAATCTCGGAATCCCTACTCCCTCACTCCCCCTCGTTTTATTGTATCTCTTGCTCTCTCTATCTCTAATGTACGAGCGAAGCTTTCCGGCCGACTTGCCGTCCAAGCTATCGTCCATCTCTCCCTCGTCATTTTCCTTCCTCTCTCTCTCCTGGACGCTGCTATCTGCTGCCGCTGCTGCTACCGTCTCATTAAGCGGCGCTAATGATACTGTTAAGGAGAGCGGCCCGCCTAATTGCTTTCAGATATTTCACTCGCGGCGTGCCAGCCATCCCTACTTTCTTTCTTGGTATCTGCGACCCTTCGTATGAGAGACGTGGGCAAGAGCTTTGCATAGAGTGAAATATGGGGTGAGTCGATATTCGATCGACATACTAATTTCTTTCTCGTCTGCGCGCGCGTGCGAGCGAGAGGAGAGGAGGATACGTAGTATAAGTCGTTCCTCATTGACTTTTCCCATCACGCGCCCCACGCCTGCTCTTATCTACGCGCGCCGACCCCGACGTGCGCTCCTGTATACATGCGAGAGAGCGAGCTGAGCGAAAGGTTACGGTATATATACACACGCTGTTTCGCGATATTGAGGGACACGTGTGTGCTTTTAGCGGGTGAATGGGGAAATTGGAAGATGTGCGTTGTCAGAAAGTATAGCGATTTAACATGAAAATTGTTGATATTCAAGGTTTGATTCCCAGTATGTGTAGTATAAAAAGAATTTCGGGTTATATATCGAGCAATTATATTTTCTAAATTCGAATCGTTAGCATTGTCGTTAAGAAGGGTCAGTCAGTTGTGCTACGAAATTACGTTTATTATCGACAACACAATACGGAAAGATAAAAACTTTGATGGAAAATCTATGTAAATTTTTATGACTAATACCCGGATGTCGTTATACAATGCCGATAAGTAATGAAAACGGTTTTATATTTGCATTTTACAATCATAAATGTGTACCGTTGTTAACAGTATACTGCACGCATGTAGTTTCTTGCTTTGTTAACATTTCATTAACTTTTATACGAAGCGCATCTATTATCATTTTTGTTATTCGGCCAATAAATACCGTAATTTGATCTCCTGATATCGAAGCACATGGAATTTCTTTTTATTCATTACAATTGTTATAAATACACATTATTGTCATGATTATTATACGGACAAAAATGCGATTAATTTATTTTATTGTATTTTTATCGGATGCTCGACGATTAAAGCGCCCATCAATATACATCCGCGTTGATTTTTATTTTTCCAGAAAATATATGTATAATATGTAATATTTATTAAAAATCCTTCAACCCGTAAAGCGCAATTAAACTCGCCCAAGTACGCCACCGTACAATGCTTAATTTCTCGTGTAACGCGCTTTAATGAATTTTGTAATTGGCTCGCTCGCCCGCGCGTACGCTTCGAATAAATTTTTCTACGTATAATTTTCCCACCAATAAATAATACATAAAGAATATTTTAATTTATTCAAAAGGCTCTCCCGACGACTATTCGCGAGCTATACCGCTACCCGGGTCGCGCCTCTCGCGAATTGCGTCTCCTACATCTCGCTCACAACGTCAATTAAAGAACTTTAGCAATGAATGGATTAACATGTAATTTCTGACGCGTTAAGTTTCATTGCTCGTTACCTAATATCGCCGAAAGTAATCTCATTTATACATACATCTCGGATTGCACGAATTAATGCGCTCTCGCACATACACCTCTTTAATTAACGGACGAATTTTCACATTCCATCACATAATAAATTACGTTTCCGGGACGGTATCGTCACATTCTCTCATCAACAGCCCAGCGAGAAAATATATCCTCGAGCGTTCACAGCCACACAACGCGAGTCGCTTAAAAAATTCCTCGAAGCCCCATAAAATCCCCGTAACAAATTGAAACGTTATATTACACACGGCCGGCGTGGAGGAGAACGAGGCTGTTGTAGAAAGTGTGTGCTATATAAGCGTCGAATTAAAAAAGGCCTGACACGTAATTCATAAACCTCCTATTCTATCATCGCCCGATTCCATAGATTGCCCGCGCGAGCGTGCGCACGAGCGCAATTATGTATTTTCGAGAGAGAGAGAGAGAGAGAGAGAGAGAGAGAGAGAGAGAGAGAGAGAGAGACGGCGGCGGCGGCGGCGAGTTAAGTGGCCGGTTTACGAGCGCGTCTGCGCGCCGTCGCTATGCGAAGGTATAATAATGTTTATCGAGAGAGAGAGAGAGAGAGAGAGAGAGAGAGAGAGAGAGAGAGAGAGAGAGAGAGAGAGAGAGAGAGAGAGAGAGAGAGCAAGATAGAGGCTAATCTAAAGTACTTCCCGAGGAGAGCGAAAAGAAAAGACGGGCACGCCGCTCGAGTTCCAGTTATATCGCTCTATATAGCGCCCCCACGCGCGCACGCCTCTGTCTCGAGAGTATATAGAGAAATTTTCCAACTGCCAGCCGGATATATATATACCCCCGTACGCGCGCGCGTCCCGGTTAAATTTCAATTTTTATCATTTCCCCTATCTTTCTTCCGTGAGCTGTGAGCGACGTTCGAACTCCCGCTAATCCCCCCTCCTCTGTCTTTCTCTCTGTCCACGTTGCGTTAAGTTTTCTATTTTCGCTCGCTCTCGCGCTTTATGATGTTTGCACGGCGCTTTATATATTTCCGCGCGGCGGCGAATTTTTCGTGTCTCATCTCCCGTCTTTTATTATGCCCGTGGATCATTGTCGTCGTCGTCGTTGTCGTCGCGTATGTTATATACCGGGAAGAGGAAGGCGCCGCCGAAGGTTCGCCGATAAGAAGACTAGAGAGAGTTTCGTAAGATTGTCGAAAGCCGTGTGCTGCAGAGCACGTCGCGATGTTTGTTTTCTAGGCCCGTTATCGGCGTAACCCAATAAACGTTTCTCAATGCATTTAAAAATATAGTGTGTGTGTGTGTGTGTGTGTGTGTGTGTGTGTGTGTGTGTGTGTGTGTGTGTGTGTGTGTGTGTGTGTGTGTGTGTGTGTGTGTGTGTGTGTGTGTGTGTGTGTGTGTGTGTGTGTGTAGTGGTAGCCAGGCGCGCGCCTTTCGGCGAACTGTTTTTTACGCGTATTTTCCGAGCGGCGATAAAAATATCGGCGGGAGCATTCGGCGTGTGCATTAAAATAATAAAGGGGTTCTTTTCGTGATGGCTGTAGGTAAATAGTGAGATCATTCGAAACAAAAAGATCTGCGTCGTCCTCGCGCTGCTCTCTTTTCAATTGAGAAAAAACTGGATGTTATTTCAGTCTATATACGTATACGTATATTGCCTTAGGGGAGAAATATTTTACGGACAAAAAAGAAAATAGCTACATCTATTGACTGAACAAAAACAACGCTGCGCGTCCGCGCGTTTTTATGCAATCTTGTCCGCGATGTATTTTTAACCAAATATATATATATATCTGCTCCAAAACTTTTTTACCCATATATTGTTACCGAAATATTTGCCCTTGCAGTTGAATATCATCACATAAACAAACGAAATAAATGAAGAATAAAAATGCAGACGCAGCGTGAAACCAGATGCCCCGAACCTTACTTTTATCTCGTTGTCTAATATGCGCGCGAACAAGATACCAGTGACGCGATAAAGAAAAAATCTCGCCCCTCGAGCGCTGCGAGTCGAACGACGACACCGAGACGGAAATTAAAAGAAACTCGCGGGGGCAAACACGCACGCAATGGAGTGCACCGAGGTATACCCTTTTCCGATAAGACTTATGTCGGGGCGCGGGGCGCATTACAGCGCGAAACCTCGGCTTCTCCTTTCGAAAAGACACGAACAACGAGGACGACGGGGGAGAGAGGAAGGATCGGATTTGGCGACGGCGACGACAAAGGCGCAAAGGGAGAGCTCGGTTGCTGCCGGCAGCAGCGATCGCTTGCTCTCTCTCGCCTCATCGATGCGACGTCGATAACAATGGGTGTAGGACTAGGAAACACGAGTCCCCCCGATAACATTCTCACGCTCACGCGCGCAACGGCGACGACGGCAGCTCGCCTCTAATCTCCGCGTCGCCGTGTTGCGCACACAGATATCGCTGTCCTCTCTCTCTCTCCTCCACTCGACTCTTCACGGGTGCGCACCGCTGCGTATAGGCTTTCTGATTGTCAGCTCGGGTGTGTGTGGGTGTGCAAGGGAGGAAGAAAGTCGCGCGCGAGTTACGCAGTCGGCTGCGCCGTGATAAATCTCTTCTCACGCGTCTGGGTGTTTACGCGCGTGAGGTTTTTTCCTGTTTCTTTTTTTTCGAGCGGGTGCAGGATTGATTTACGCGGGGGTGCGGGAAGGCGGTGATGAGGGCGAGGTGATTCGATCGGAATGCGAGATGATGGTGTGTACGTGTATGTATATGTGTATATATTTATGTGTGCGTGCGTGTGTGCGTGCGTGTGTGGCTTTTTTGGTAGGAAAATGGGTCTTTTATTTATTGAAATATGTACTATATTTACTTTGGAATTTTTTCAATTATTTTTTAGATCAAAATTGAAATACTCGCGGATATTATATTTGATTTAAATATTTATATTGTTTCATATTCTACACTGAGAGAAATGTTGTAGTAAAATTTATTATAAACATAAGAAAAATTACTATATTTTGTAGGAACGGAAGGACAAATCGAAATTATAACAATTTTTACTATGCAACATAGTAAATTTTTATGAATGACCTTAAATTTCAAAAAATTAAATTTTTTCTCGTTCTTCCTGTTTTCAGAACTATTTTCAGACTCTAATCATACAATATTTAATGTGAAAATAAATTAAAATGAGAAATAAAAATATTTTTTTTACGAGCGTTGGGATCGAACCTGCAACCTTCACCGCGGCAATCGGACGCGCTAACCACTTACCCAAATAGGATTCTTGAGTGTAAAATTTTGGAACTTGTACATGCCAAACCATCGATTTCAAGAAAATTTCAGATAATATTAAATAATGACAATAAATAACTTTGATAACACAAAGAAACTTATCATTAATGTGCATAATATAAAAATAAAATAATTGAAGTAAGGTTTTGAATGTTTTGTAAACTTAAAAGCAAGACAAAGTGAAATTCCCGTAGAAACATAACCTCAATGAGACACGTGGGCGCCTTGATCTGCGCAGAAAGTACTAATGTTGTAGCAATTTTTACTATGTTGGATAGCAAACTTTCTTATGGCCTGTAGCAATTTTTGAATGTGGCACTTTTTATTTTTACTATGTTTATAGTAATTTTTAATACGCTACAAAATAAAATTTATACGCTACAAAATAAAATTTAAACGCTACAAAATAAAATTTATATTCTATTCTAATAAAAATTAAAAGCATATATTTTAAATTTTATTATATCACAGTTTTTGCTATGTGTATAGCAATTTTTCTTTTATTTCGTAATACTTTCTAATCAACAACTGTCATAAAAATTACAAGAAATTTTGTAATTATTCATACAATTATAATAAAAATGCAGCATAAAGTGTATTTGTCTCACCCTTCCTATACTTTATAGTAATTTTTATTACAGTCATAATAAAATTTACTACATTTTTCTCAGTGTAAATACAGAATAAATGGGTTTTAAAATTCTCTTCGCTGTATAAACATTTTTACTAATTGAGAATATTTGTTCACTTTTGTTGAAGTAATAACTGCGTCAAATATACTATATGAGAATTGACGAAATACTATTTTCAATATTTAAAGAGCGTACTTTTTAATTCTTTGTAGACTTATCTATGTGAAACGTATTTGAAATTTCGAACGTTCATAATGAACGAAATATTAACTTATAGTTTATAATTTTGGTTAGAATTCATGGGAGTGGTTTTAGTGGTGACTACAAGAGTGACAAGTGAAGAGATACAATTATTATCATTTTTTAAATATATTAAGTAGCCAACTTCGGCTAAATCTGAAAATGGCAAAAATCTTTCGTTCACTATGAACATTCGAAATTTCAAGCAACTTATGTGAAGTGATCATTTGAAATCTTTTTATTTCTGACGATAAATATATATTATAACGAGGTGTGATGTAGCGCTAACCGACGCAAGAGTAGGGCCCTGTGTTACCGGCACCTGCGGTTAGCACACCAGATAGAGGGCCAGGGAGCAGTGCATTGGTAGTCTCGTGGTAGAGACACTCGCCTCCGGTCCGGACGGCTCGGGTTCGATTCCCGATGCCGGCGCGTATTTTTTACTCTTCTCCTCCGTATTCACCCCGTTACAATATAAATAATATTTGATCATCAATAGCGAAAATAAATACATACAATTCTAAATTACAAACATATATTTTCACCAAAACCACATTTTCTGTTAAAAAAAAAAAAAAATAATAATAAACTCACGCATTCACAAACAAATCTATGTCTCATTACAGATGCTGGCGCGCAGAAAGTCGATCCGCTGCTGAGCCACGCTCTACCGAGACCTTGCCCCGTCGACAATGAGCTAGCGCAGCGCAATGCGCGGCACGAAGAAGAGGGCGCGGCCGCCGCTCGCGGTCGGCGGCCCGCTGCTGCTGCTGCTCGGGCTGCTCCTGCAGCTCGGGACGACGGCCGTCGGGCAGCCGCCGTCCGATGACGACAGCCCGATCGCCCTCAACCTCGTCGTCCCGACAGGCTCGTCGCCAAGCCCGCACCGAGCTGCCAGGACTACGACCACCAGGCCCGAGCACCAACGGGACGAGGCGGCGAGCGATGTTGGTGACGGCGACGAGGCCGACGAGGCCGACGAAAGGGACGATGGATTCAGGTTCACGGCGACGATGTACAACGCATCGATCGCCGAGAACTCGATGGGCAAGACTTACGTCACGCCCGACGGCGAGAAGATGGGCATCCAACTGTTGCGCTCGCGACGGGCCTACGAGGAGATCAAGTTCCGCATCGTCGCTGGTGACAAGGAGAAGTTCTTCAAGGCTGAGGAACGCGTTGTTGGTGATTTCTGCTTTCTTCTGTTGCGCACGAGGACCGGTAACGTCGACGTGCTGAATCGCGAGAGGAAGGATCATTACGTGCTGGAGGTACGCGCGAGCGCGAGACGGAGGGACGGGAAGAATCGGCAGACGCTGCTGGAGGCGCAGGCGACGGTCACCGTGACGATACTCGACACGAACGACCTGAATCCGCTGTTCTATCCGACCGAGTACGAGGCGACCGTCACCGAGGACACGCCCATGCACAAGAGCATCCTGAAGGTCGTGGCCGAGGACGCGGATCTCGGGAGGAACGGCGAGATTTATTATAGCTTTGCTGAGAAGACTGATCAGTTCGCCGTGCATCCAGTCAGCGGCGTTGTCACGCTCACTAGGCCGCTCAGGTAATAAAACGATGATGTTTTTATGTTTGATTTTTATCTACTGAAAAATTATCTTTCATAGATTAAATGTAAATCCCGTCGTAGTTTTAATTTGGAATAAAACGAGAGCTCGACTCGACAAAGCTTTATGTGATATACAGATTCGTATTCATTTATATGGAGAGTTCAATTTAATAATGTATTTTGTTTGCACAAAGACAGCACTTTTATACGTTTCAACTCTACTCTCCATTCGGCCTGCATGCGAGATCTATATACATATATGTTCAGCCTTCCGGCATTCGCAGACATAAAACACTCACGCGAAATAAAAAAAATGATTACAATAACAAATGAATGTGGAATCGAATAACATAGTTCAATTTTCCAAATGAAAAAAGGATCGATTCCAATAATTAAATTAGTTTAGTATCTGTCATCAATCAAATGTACACGGAACATTTATTCACTTAGTCACATGTGAAGTCAAGTCCATAAAACAAAGTTAATTAAAACATGTAACTCTTTTTTTTTTTTTTTAATAGACTTGTGTTGTTGATTTTTATTTACACTTTCATGTAAATAAATTATATTTGTCAGTTTCAAAAACAATAAATTTAATATTAGAATTTAAATAAAATAGAATATCCCGGCTAAAAATGATTTCGAGGCCCATATATTTGCAACAGTATGGGCAGTATATTGGCAATATATTGGCCACACTGCCTACATTAGGGCAATATATGGGCACTATGTGACTCCGGCGCCTAAACCGAATATTGGCCATACTGTTTCCCATACCATGGCCACATGAACCCCATATTCTTTTTTTCTTGAAGTGTGGGCCACATATGAGTATTATGTGGGAAAACTATGGCCAATATTCGGCTGAGGCGCCGGAGCCACATACGGCCCATATATTGCCCACAAAATTTTTTTTACGTGGGATAGAAAATAAAGATATTTTCCATTATTGAATTTCAGGTATATTGAGCGGCCCATGTACGAGATGACAGTGCTAGCGCGTGACCGGGGCGACCACTACCGCAGTATGCCGCGGGCGAGCAGTGCCCGCCTGACGATCCACGTGCGTCAGGTGAACCTCCATGCACCGGAAATCACGGTGCGCCACCTGCCGGAAATCGTTGAGCACTCAAACGCCGACACATACGCGATCGTCCAGGTGCTCGACCGTGACTCCGGTCCACACGGTGAGATCGCCAGTCTAGAGATCGTCGCCGGCGACCCTGACGGCCACTTCCGCGTGCGACCCCTACCCAACCCCGGCGAATACAGCATCCAGGTGCTGAAGCTCCTCGACCGTGAGACCGCCCCTCAGGGTTACAATTTGACATTGAGAGCCGTGGATCGTGGCACGCCACCGCGGTTTAGCTATAAGTCCGTTCCCGTGCATCTCGCCGACGTGAATGATAACGCGCCGATTTTCAGCCGTGAAATTTACGAGGTGAAGGTGCCCGAGACTGCCCCTGTGAATAGTCCCGTGATTCGTCTGAAGGTGACCGACGCCGATCAGGGCAAAAACGCCCTCGTGTTCCTGGAGATCGTCGGTGGCAACGAGGGCGGCGAGTTCTACGTCAACGCCGATACCGGTATGCTGTACACAGCCGTGGCTCTCGATGCGGAGAAGAAAGCCTTTTATACGCTGACGGTATCAGCCGTAGACCAAGGTAACGCTGGCACGAGAAAGCAGTCGTCCGCTAAGGTTAAAATCTACGTGATCGATACAAATGACAACGACCCAGAGTTCGAGCAGCCTGACATGCTCGTCTGGGTTGACGAGAACGAACCTGCGGGTACGTCAGTCGTGAAAGTAGTAGCTCGTGATAAGGATTCCGGTGAAAATGCCTACATATCGTATAGTATTGACAACATTAAGCGAGTGCCGTTCGAGATCGACCACTTCTCGGGTATCGTGCGTACGAAACAGCTGCTCGACTACGAGACGATGAAGCGCGAGTATGTGTTACACGTTAGGGCCAACGACTGGGGCCTACCGTATCGTCGTCAAAGTGAGATGAAGTTGATTATTAAATTACGCAATGTCAACGACAATAGACCACAATTCGAAAAAATCGACTGCGTCGGTCATGTTGGTCGATACGTGCCCGTCGGCACGGAGATCATCACCGTGTCAGCAATAGACTTCGACGCAGGCAATATCATTAGCTATAGAATCGTTTCCGGTAACTCTGACGGCTGCTTCGCGCTGGACTCAACAAGTGGAGTCTTGTCAGTTGCGTGCGATTTATCAGACCTTAAGGTCCAAGAAAGAGTGATAAACGTTACTGCCACGGATGGTACTCATTTTGCCGATGTCAATAGCCTGAAAATACATTTAGTGAACGTGAAAAGGAATCTTGGTTCACAAACGAAAATCCTGTCGGACGAGACAGGCTCCTTTGAGTGCCGCGATACCGGAGTTGCCAGAAGACTGACCGACGCCATTGCTGCAGCGGAAAAGAACAACATGCCATCGAAAGAAGATGAATACACGATGATGCCAAGTAGATACGGCGAGAACGTCCACGCTCCGGAATTTCTGGATTTCCCGAACGAAATCCGTGTGAACGAGACAGCACCATTGGGCTTTGTCTTAGCAAGGCTGGTAGCCCGCGATCGCGACCTCGGCTACAACGGCAAGCTCGTCTACGGCATATCGGCCGGTGACAGCGACTCCGTCTTCGGCATCGACCCGGACAAGGGCGAGCTGCGCGTGATCGGGCACCTGGACCGCGAACGCGAGAGCGAGTACTTCCTCAACATAACGGTCTACGACTTGGGCAAACCTCAGAAGTCGGCCTCGCGGATGCTGGCCATCACGGTGCTCGACATCAACGACAACGCGCCCAAATTCGAGAAGGCTCTTGCGAGCTTCCGTGTATCCGAAGGTGCCTTAAACGGAACGGTCATCTTCCGGGCCAATGCCACGGACGCTGATGTCGGCGAGAACGCACGGATTACGTACACTCTCGTTACTGATACCAACGACTTCAGAGTGGACCGGACGACGGGTGTGCTCACGGTGTTTGGCAAACTGGACAGGGAGCGACAGGAGTCGTACGAGCTGAGGATACGGGCTACCGATAGAGATGGTGATGACAAAACCGAGCCAGACTTTGACAATCCAGCGTTGTACTCCGAGGCTTTGGTGCGCATCACTGTGGACGATATAAATGACAATGCCCCGGCCTTTGCGCTAACCAGTTACACGGTAAAGGTTAGGGAAGACGTTCCGGTGTGGAGTGTTGTAGCAATCGTAGAAGCCACCGATCCAGACGAAGGTGCTGGTGGCATTGTTGAATACAGTTTTAATGAGGAAATAGAGAGCGAAGGCTTTTTCACGGTTGACAAACACTCGGGAACGATAAGAACTGCGCAGAAACTGGACTTCGAAGATCGACAAGTGCACACGTTGACGATCGTCGCCACTGACAAAGGCGAGCCCGTACTCTCGTCCGAAACGATACTGATAATCGAAGTGGTCGATGTTAACGAGAATCTACACGCGCCGTTGTTCAACGACTTCGTCATCTCGGCCAACATCTTTGAGAACCAACCGGTCGGCAGTTTCGTAACGCAAGTCAAGGCAAAGGATGCCGATCAACCAGGTGGCGACTCTAGAATCAGCTACAGTATTCGCGGTGGCGACGGCGTCGGCCTCTTCAGCATCGACGATGAAGGTAAGTCCATTCAATTTTTCCCATATTTTTTTCACTACCAAACGAACCCACGCGCCGGAACGGCCTGGATCGCAATTAAACTCAATTTGAATGGGGCTCGCAACGATTTTTACGCGGCCGCGGAAAAAAATGCAAAGCAATTACGGTCGCGTGCAATCGGCGGAATATTGACGCGCCATGACCAATAGCCATTTGCGCGGAGAGAGAAATTCAAAGGGCAAACAGTGAAAAAGGGGAAGTAGGCAAAAGTTCATTGTGTGTGCGCGCTTGCGCGCGGGGCTTTTTTGTTCGGCCCATCGTCGCGATCGAGAGAGAGAGAGAGAGAGAGAGAGAGAGAGAGAGAGAGAGAGAGAGAGAGAGAGAGAGAGAGAGAGAGAGAGAGAGACAGAGAGAGAGAGAGACTGCGGTATAGGCGAGTCGACGATGTGTGTGCAGCCGCCGCAACGGCGCGCAGTCAGGCAGATATCGATTTTGCCGGAGCCAGTAAAAATAATACATTGTCAGAGTCTATGCATATTCAGATATGCGGGCCGAACGTAAATATTCATAAGTTGGGCTGACGTCAGGGGGGGTGGTGGCTGGAGGTTTGTATCGGCGCGCGCGCTCGCTCGCTCGCGTTTAAATTTCCGCGGCTGCAATTTCATCGCGGATGCGCGTCCGTTGGTCGTGCCCCCACGATGAATTAAAGAGGCTGGCGCTACTGCTGCTCCCGCTGCTATATACACTCCTTCGCAGGAGGAAAACTTTCGCGCTCTCCTTGAAAGCGCGCGCGCGCGAAACGCTCTCTCATTCTCCCGAGTGCGTTCGTCGTACTATTTCGCGGGCGTAACATTGTTTGGCGTAGCCGAGTGCTTTCGCAGAGGGCCAGGAGAAAGAACGCAACGATAAATCTTGAAGTGCGTGGAAACATTTTCTAAAGAGCACGCGAGCTCTTGAGGAGGGAGTGGAAAGATACGGCATAGCTGCACTCTCGCGCGGGAAATTGCACGCTGAATTTTTATAATTGAAGCTGCTGCGCGGAAAATGAAGGAGTTGCGCGCGCACGCGTCAGTGTTCTTCTGCGCCGTCGAAGAGCGTGCGTGCTTTTGAAAACAGAAAGGATGTCCGTGGCGGCGGCGGAGGTGCTGAGTCGACTCCGCGGTCGAGATAACGACGTCGCACCGCAGTAGCCGCGTGCGAGGGTGGAAAATATGTGGATTTGTAGGGTACCGAGCATGTATTTGCCACTGTGTTTTAACGCGTTTATCTGCGGACGGCGGAGGGTGGGAGCGAGCATTAATTATACATGCGTACTTGTTACGTTAAATGAAGGGTGACTTTTTTAAATGCTCGCTCGGCGCGCGCGTGAATTATTCATCAGTCGCTGATATAATTTACAATTTTCTTGCCGCAAGCGCTCGCGCTCTCTCATTGACCCTTATATTTTGTATAGAAAAAGGAAACCGAGACTATCGGATGTCCGTTATGATTTTAATAATGCATTGCATGAATTATTCAGGGCAAACAGTGAAAATGTAGTCTCTCTGGCTTTATCGCATTATTGACGTTGTCGTAAACAATAACGGGTATCAATAATGAAACAATCGCGCGACAAAAGGTAAAATATTACGCGAGGCCCGTAGTTAATAATTACCCGTCTAACGTAATGCCACGGCCGTGCACTGTACACTGGTAAATAATCTTTATAATTGCATTATTTAATAAATATTGGCTGTTATTATACGCGGGAACACTGGAATTCTCGTATAACTCAGACCAGAGCCTATTTGTTACAAAGACTGCGAAATTCAAAAATTTAATTATTAACACATTCGTTCGTTCGTTCATCAATAAACATCCAATTAATATTTACAATTCGTCCGAGTGTTTCTCCCTCTCCTTTCTCTCTTCGTCATCTCGTTCGATTTACCATTTTCACGCATATATTTTATCCAACATGCATTCGACACGGAATTTCCCTCTATTTTTCTACATATACTCCCGAATTTTACTTTTATTTTCATACACCGCGCACCGTTCGACTATAAAAAAAAATAAATAAATTCGCGCGGCAGTTTATTCAGATTCGAACTATTAAAAAAAATCACGTATTTTCTATCCTCCCTTTTTTTTCCTCGTCCACCTACTCGTTAAAAAGCTTTCGCGCTCGCGCCTCTGCAGATCGAATATTTTAAACCGCAATACTACAGCAGTAGCACACACCCGCGGCGTGCGCGCGTTTTTCAAATTCCATTCACGAGCTAATAACAATCGTTTCCATATTCGTTCTCGCTTTCAATTTCGACCCCATAAATCTCTTACCGCCGTCGCCGCTGCCGCTGCTACGTGACTATTTTCCACAAATCCCCCCAGCCTCGCCATGTTTCGTTAATCGCAATAATCGTAGGCAAAAGCGCGTATATAGACGTATGGCCCGTGCGCGCGCGCGAGCAAAACCTCCCGGATATATGACGCGTTTACACGGTCGCCGATAATTACGGGAATGTTTGCGCATAAATGCTCTTATGGGCGCTCGCGCGCGGCGTAATTAGCTCCCTCGCGCTCGCACGAAAACATTGATTACCGCAGCAGCACAGCGGCGGGTTGCCTCGCCTACTTGCGCGACCGAAGAAAATCGATTCTCTCCTTTTCTTCCGTGCTGCCGCTGTTGCTGCACCGCCGTCGCGGCTGTAGCACACCTTACACGAGAGCTCCGCGCTCGAGCCTTTAAATTTTTCTCTTTCCTCCTTCGCCGTTGTTTTGCGCGCACCGAGCTCTTGTTCTTTTTTTTCGCTCTCACATTTTGCCCGCCGAGCTTTACGTCGCCTATACCCGCCGCGCTCGACTTTCGATACTTTTAATTTTAAGCGCGTTGGCCAACTTCACAAGGATTTTCTTTAAATACATTTTCGTGCGAGCCGTTAATTAGAAAACTATCTTAAAAACTTGCTGATATCGATACGCTCTCGGCGGGGTTGGCAAGTTTTTAATACATTTAAAAGTTTGTCTTTTAATTATGCTGTAACGAACGGTGGGGGGGGGGGGGGGGGGGGGACAACACGAAGAATCGCCCCGCGTGCGAAATTCACTAAAGAAAGTTTTCTTATTTTCGCCCGCTGACTGGAAAAATTATTTTAAATTTAGATTTAGGCGAGGAGCGTGCGCGTACGCGCGAATATTCACTTTATGGAGAAGAAGCTGCCGCCGTCGCCGTCGCCGCCCGGTTATACAGGCCTTTTTACGGCTTTTTAAGCGCCTCCCGGCGTAATTTTGAAATTACTATTAAATGAAGTTTTAACGACGGTCGTGGATTGTCCGAAACTATTTATTCTACGAACTTGCATGTATATCTTTATTATATACCCGACGTATATCAAACTTGAATTTTAATCTCGAGTGTGTTGGGTATAGTAATACGTGTTCAAAAACTTTCTTCGATTTTCCCCCCTTACGCGCAAAACAATAATGACAAACGATTATTCGCTTCGAGGTTACAACACAGCCGCGCAGAAAAGAATCACGCACAATGTGCTCCGACAGTGAGTATGTATACCCCCGTCTAAAAGCCAATCAGGTACGTAATACGACATGCAGCGAGCCGCGTCAGTAAAATTTCATGCTCCGAGCGGTGCAAGAAATCCGACATCGACCCACACACACACACAAGTGAGTCAAACGGGCGGAACGTCTCGACTTGATTCGCCTCGCGCGCTTGCTGCTCGCTCGCTCGCATCGACAGCTGGCTCGTGTGAGAGAGAGAGAGAAGGCGCGCTGTGCCCGGCATCCAATTACAAGTCACGAAACCGTCGTCGTCGTAATGCCCGGTTTACACCGGCGGTGCCGCGCATACGAATAGCGCCTCCTTCTCCCACCGGCCTACTCTCTAAATACTCCCTCGCGGCGAGTAGCAGCAGTTTTTCTGCGGACGCTGCGACGCGGGGGCGATGCGCTCGTTTTACCGGCTTTTGGAAAT
Source organism: Torymus aiolomorphi (assembly GCA_036365515.1). NCBI lineage: Eukaryota > Metazoa > Arthropoda > Insecta > Hymenoptera > Torymidae > Torymus > Torymus aiolomorphi. Next base: position 72,202,416 of record CM070874.1, on the reverse strand, counting down.
TTTCCCGTGTAAGAGGGAGATGGAGATATCTATAGGTGTGACCTACATTCGCGGTTTTTGCGGAATTAGCGTGCGCGCGCGATTCTTCAAAAAAAAAAAAAAAATAGAGAGAAGAACAGAGGTGCACGCGTATGCAAATGTATTTGCATAAAACATGCGGCTTCCTGTCTGTATACACACGCGGTGTCGAAATCGCTGATAAATCTGTAAAATCAGCGAGAATCTCCCTCGTCGACGCGACCGAAACGTCATCGATTTTTTTTTTTCGCACACGCACGTTGTAAATATGTAACTTTTACGACGCCGCGTATAACCGGGTCACGTCGGTGGTCAAAAATAAATATTAAAAAAGAAAGAAAAAACTGAAAATCATAACTCTCGCGTATACACGCCACAGTATCGTGCGCGCGTGTATAGACATTTTCGCCGGCGCCGTTGAAAGTTCAACGCTTGGGCTCGCTAGCGCTACTTCACCGCGTCGAGTAATTAAGCAAAAGCGGTTATTAGCCGACGGCGGTGCTGTCGCGGATCGATCACCTCTCTTGCAAACGCGCATACACACACTGCACATATAGCCACGTGGGCGCGAGTGTTGCGTGACGTGAGGCAAGAGCCCCTGCCCACGACTCCCGGAAGTCCTCTCTCTCTCTCTCTGTCTCACGACGTGTGTTGCGTATGCCAGGGAGAGGCGCGGGCGCGGCGCGACTGTAGGTGCAAAAAAGAGAGAGAGTGAGAGATAAGTCGCCGTGCGTGCATGCGTGCGAGCATTGGGGAAAAAAATCGCCGATAGAAGTGTGTGAAGGTATGCGGGGAGCAGACGGTATAGGTTGTACCGAGAACAACTGGCTTAAATTGTTTTTTTTTTTAACTTTGTTTGGTCGTTTCATACGGAATGATTATCGTGGCGATTGAAGGGGTATAGAGTAATCGAACGAATCTATAAATGGGAAATATGGCTTTTGTGTATATGTATCGAATGGAGTTCGGTTCGATTTTATTATAGCATTTATATTTTACACAAGAGGTCCGTATACATACGCACTATATACATTTTCAGTGCTAATCCAATACCGTTACACTCCCCCAATCTCCGATCGAATAAAACTTCAATTCCGCGATTGCCGTATCGAACGCGCGCACATACACACACACCATACAGCGTCCTCCTGCGTAGCAAAATTCTTCTTAATAAAAGGTATAACAGCGCTCTCGCGAGCGTAAAACTCTCGCGCATTTGGAGCACGTACGAAGAGAGTCGAGCGAATCGAGTTCCCCGGCGAATCACTTTGCCAACTCTGCGCCAAAGCATATCTCTACCTCTCTGCTCGCGTTACGTGAATTTGAATGTTATGTCCGCGCGACGTATATAGGTGAACAATAAGTCGCCGAAAGGGCCACCCATCCGTCTCGTAAACGCGCATATACGCGTGTATAGGAAAAATATTTTCACGATCCGTGTAGCGAGCGAGCGATCGATTTATTTACAGCTATAAGGGAATGTAAGCTTTTTTTTATTTTTATGGATTTGTTATGGGCGACAGAGAAAGGATGCAGATTTTACGCGCCCGGCATCAAACGGATTTTTAAATTTCGACTCGCGGAAACGAAACGTCGTGTATCATCCGGCTTTCTTACGCGTCTGTGCATGTGTGTGAGAGAAAAAGAGTGAGTACAAAGCAGAGTTCGCGCCTAATACAAATATGCTGCACCTGCAAGCAAGAGAGAGAGAGAGAGAAAGCAGATTTTTCTCTTTCATATGACGACGCGTATTCATTTTTCCTCTCCTAGACAGCGAAGTATCTTCCGCTCGCGAAATTATTCAGATTCACTGTCATTGTGTATATTCTTCCTATATTATATAGTTGTTAGCGTTACGTCATGTTCATCAGCCCCTCCTCCTCTTTTTTAATATTAAAATAGTTCCTTGCCCCCCCCCCCCCCCTCGTGCCCCTCCCCCCTTTAATTAATATCGTATTTAACATCTCGCTACACACGCCACAAACATCTTATTTTGTACTAAATTAATCTCTTGCTTCGTTCACTAATTGTTATTATTATGATGTAAATTACAGAAAAGAAAAAAAATTTTTTATCAAAAGTAGATAGTCTCTTTTTATTTAGCTTTTCCACCCCATCCAAGAGGTAGATAAAAAGGTGCATTTTTTCGAAGACACTCCTTCAGTAATAATTGTACGTATTGAGGATTAAATATTATGTAAAATTAGTGAAAGGCCTAATCCTCCAAAATATACATATTTATGTGTAATATATTAAGGAAAAATTAAATCAAGATCGTACAATAACTGAAATATCCAGCTGCATGACATACTTGTAAATAGTAACACTATGAGGGAGAAATTTTCTGTTTCTCGAAGGAAATCAGCAAAAATGACAAAAATGACAGAAGAGGAAAGAAATAATTTTGTCAGTATTCAGCAAAGATTATCACAAATGAATTGAACGCCCCAAAAACAACGATTGATTCAAACGACTTTCATGCTCGAGGAAATATAGAACATAAAAGATGCAATAACTGAACTTATGGATAAAGTTTCTATAATTCAAAGCTCAAGGGTGTACTGGCTATAAGACGACAGTAGTGACAAGTTGTTCAAAATTTATAGTCATTAAATATGATAAATAACATTAGCCTCATGGGAAACCGCAAAATTAGCAACTAAATTCAAAAATACGCATACCTAGATGCCACAGAAAGTTGGCTTTGAAAGTTCGTGTAATCGTCAACGTACCTTAGCTAAACAAGTTCCACTTTTCAAAATGTCCAATTCGAGAATATTTTCTGAAATATAACATACTAGCAAAATTCAAACGCACTTTGCGCGTACTATTTTGTTTTTGAGATTATGAACACTATTTTTACTATGATTTAGTTTAAATTAGTTTAAATGATAAGATAATTAGATACATTTCTTAAGTAAAAAAAATCAAATATTTTCATGATATTTTAATTATTTAGTAGTTTTCTAAATACTTGAGGTTCAAAATTCAAGTCTAGCACATTTTTAAACTAAAAGAGTTCCAATATTCGCGTTTTTTTCAAATAACCAATCACATTGAATCTTTAAATGAGTTACTATTTCTAGCCATCATTTTTTTTAAGTGAGAAAAAACTGTGCAATTAGACGTACAGTCACACCAAAAAGTGAAAAAAATAAACATTAAAATGTTCTAAAATTGATGTAAAATGATTTTTTTTGCGTTGAAAAATTAATGGAAACTAATTTCCAATCTCAACCAAAGGTGCACATAATAGTTCAACTTCATGAAAGAATTTTTTTTTTTATCCGAAATCATCCTAACCTCTCCAAAATAGCATTATATTCACGGAAAACACAGAATGATAACAAACCATTGGTATCACATACTTTTTTAGTCATCGAATTTTAATAAGAAGTGATATACGGAGTTTTTCGGGATCGCTGATCTCGATATCGCTATCAGTTTTTCATAATTCAAAATGGCGGATCCAATATGGCGGTCAAAAGTTCGAAAGAAGCTTAGATTTTGTTGAAAATTGAACGAAAAATAAAATTCTTTCATCAAGTTGAACTATTTTGTTGAGATTGGGAATCATTTCCATTAATTTTTCAACACGAAAAAAATTATGAAAAGAATATGTTTCAAATTTTTAGTAATTTTTTACTGAAAATCCGCCATGTTGGTTTTGGGAGCTATCCAAATGCAATTTAAACCTCACTATTCAAAAGAGCACACTCGTAAATAGTCGAATACATAGTTTTGGAGTTAATATTATTATTTTTTCCTGTTGAAAATATATGCTTAAAATAGAAGTAATTGGTGATATTCAAGAAAATGAGAAGAAAAAGTAATACAAAAGGTACATCAGGTAATTTTAAATTCATTCAATTTTTTTACATTATTCAATATAAACTCATACAATTTTAATGGTTATTAAAATTTTATACTGACATAGACAGTGGATTAGGCCTACTTTAAATAAAATGCATCTTTCTATTTACTTCTACGGTGAAAAAAATAGAACAAAATTTACAATTTAATCAATTTTTAAAAATGGGGGTACCCCCCCCCTCTTAGTGTGTGTGTGTGTGTGTGTGTATGTGTGTGCATACGTGTGCGTGTGCGTGTGCGTGTGTGTGTGTGTGTGTGTGTGTGTGTGTGTGTGTGTGTGTGTGTGTGTGTGTGTGTGTGTGTGTGTGTGTGTGTGTGTGTGTGTGTGTGTGTGTGTGTGTATAAAACACGTGTATTCTCGCGGGATTTTTTTTCCTCGCGCACGCTATCTGCCGTTCGTAGTACGCGAATCTATTTTTTTTTTTTTATCGGCTAGTGAGGAAGATGGAAAACGCGTGTTCCCGCGTGCCACAGATATAAAGAGAAAACAAGAAGGAGGTTGTCGACATAACGAGCGCTTGTAACGCGCAATAAGAAAACGCTATATAGCAGCTCGCTTTTTCCCCTTACCAGGGTAACAATAATACCTAATAAAAGAGATGTCAATCGATTGATCGGCTTACATCGGAGATATCGCGGGAGCGCGTCGTCGGGGGACAAATTATTCGTACGCGCTTCCCTAATAAAATACAGGAATTTCCATTCCACTTAATCGTTTGCCGGTCGGAATTCCTCGCAAGAGTCGCTTGTTGTTCGACGATGCGCCGATAAGAAGATTAAAGAACGTCGACCGTCTGCTTTCTATTAATGTATTTTACCTCACTCGTCCATCCGATTGCACCTTATGTATATGTATGTATATACGTCGATTCCCGGTTGCTTCGTGGCTCTCCCAGGGCAAATTATCAGTTATAGCCTCAATATATTACATTTTTTTTTTTATTACGTATATAATATACATACGTATAGCGGGAGAATGGAAGACGCTCACGGATATCTCCCTTGCCGTTCGATTTATACGGGGTGCGACTGCGAAAAGGAGAAATAAAGAGATAGTCCGTATGTGTGCGAAGCGCGCGTGTAGATATATATACACACACAGATGTGTGAGTCTGTGATTGGTGTTCTATCATTTAAGCCGCGGCATCGTGAGAGCCTGAGAAAAGATTGGAAAATATCGCGGCTGCTGCTGCTGCTGCTATGTCGAATCGATTCGCGAAAATCCGGCCCGAGCGGCGAGAAATATCGAAAATAAATAAAGCGCGTAAATATAGGACGAGAGTGAGCGGTTGGCGGGCAGATTAATTTGCATAATACCCGACGCGCCGAGAGAGAGTTTATTTTTCAGAGCTTTTTTCACGGTGTATGGGATATTTCGGCGCGGAGGCGGATTAAAAGCTTCGCCCGACGTGGGCAACTGATGATTCCGCGGTCCGCTGGGTTTATTCGGAAATCTTCTAATTCAATTGTCTAAGTCAAATATTGGCCGCGTTCGGGCGAAAAAAGGCGAGAGGAGCTTTTTCTTTAATGTAATTGAATTTATTCTATAGGTAAACACGCGCTCGAAAGGTTACGTGAGTTTGGGCTTTTGTTTTGCGCGGTCGGTGTGTGCGAGTGTGAAGAAAAAATTAAATGGGTTTGGAGAACGCAGAGTAAGGGATTTTCTTAAAATGAGTGGATGCCGGTTGATGTTTTAGTTTGTAGATTTATGTAAAAAATGGTGAATGGATGCCTTATGTATACGAAGTTACAGGATAGAATATTTCGTTTTCATAACATTATCGTCGTTTCCGAATAAAAAGGCCCTATCTTGAAATGCGGGGTTGGAAAAGACCCTATTTTGGACTCTGGTTAGAAAAGACCCTATCTCGGAATCCGGTTGGGATTCCAATTAAGCAATTAATGTAAAAACTTGATGGTGAGATAAAGCCTTCTTCAACTGGATTCCGAGATAGGACCTTTTTCAACCGGATTCCGAGGTAGGGCCTTTTTCAACCGGATTCCGAGATAGGGTCTTTTTCTTCGGAAGCGACGATTTATTGTATAAATTTTAGTATTGGTTGAGTTTGCAACCACAGTTAATTATTGTTATAAATATTCGTTTTATGAGTAATCCAAGACCTTATTCTGTCGATAAAACAAAACCTTCAACACCGCTGACAGTATACAATACGATGTGACACATAATATTTTTCTAGGCTCTTTTTGCTAGGCTGTGTTTCAAAAAACACCTTTATTTACATTATCTGCGTAAAACGTTTGGCGAACCAATATAATACACCTGTTATCTAATTTTATTTATTTATTTTATTGTGTGTGTGTGTGTGTGTGTGTGTTTGTGTGTGTGTGTATATATATATTTGTAACTTTTACATATTTATACAGAGTACGACTGTTATTGCCTTTTATTTCTTGTTGGCTATTCAAGCCACGCGTGACTTCGTTTTTATTGTATATCCCTATGCCTGTTTTTACATTATGTACTCACTAGTTTTAATCTTTATATTTACATCTCATTTTATTTTTATATATTTTATTGAATTAATATTCAGGACCACATGGCACTCACTATTCTTGGTCATAATAAACTTTATTCTTATTCTTATTCATACACTTTTCCAGACTACCACGTCTATAGCTCTATAAAAAAAAAATAAATAAAAAAATAATTGTGAATCATTCTCTACTCATTCCTTAATCACGACACATGAAGCCCATACCCAACCCAAGCACGAGGCGATCATTTTTTCCCCGAACTACTTCAAAAAACCCCTCAACTACCGCATTAAAACTATTCCCACTTGAGAAACAAATTTCAACGAGAGTTTCATACCCTCTGTACCTCCGCACGCGGCGGTCTCTCTAAAAGTATTCCCACCAGATTACTCATCGAATTAAGCAAAGTATTCCACTCTTCCATTCTCTCTATCCTCTCTTTCTCTTCTCTCGCGAAAGAAGGTCGCCACCGCCGCCTTCGTCGCGCACTGGCAAAGGAACGACGCTCGCATAGCAGCTCCATAGAGCGCACGCGCGCCGGCTCTGTGCAAAGCTTTTAGCGCTCTCGCCCGCGCGAGGGTAGATATGAATGCGGGAGGGGGGCATTGAAACGAATGGCTTTTACGCCGCCGACGCCGCCATCATCCGCAGATGATAAACCGCAGAAGCTCTCCACGTGCGTAGTGCGTGTATATGTATACATATATATACACATTTGGTGTTCTTTCGCGGTATAATTCTCTCCTGTCTATGTGCCCGACAATATGCGAAAAGGCAAATAACGTCGATGCTGCGCGCGATTTATCCCGGCTATTGCGCGGGGTATATAACAATGCGCGCTGCTCGAATCTGTATTTATAATTGCGCGTGTAAGCGGCGGCGCGCTGATGGACCCGCGTGTAATCGGATATATGATGGGTGTATACGTGTAACGCGCAATTAATCGCGTTATCGCGCAACCCGCGCCCCTGATGTCGTCTTCCATCTTGTTGTACACGCGCGTGTGCAGGGTTTGCTGCGAAATGAAAGTTCTGGGTAACGGATGGGCGAGGAGGAGGGTGTAATAATTGGCCGGTGGTGTATAATACATAGCAGTGGAAATAAGGTAAAAGGTTTGTTTTTCTCGGCTCGCGGAAGGCAAGGAATATTTATTTGTTTGAGAAATGCAAAGGAGAGCTACTCTCGCGGAGGGGAGAAGCCCGGGTATATACGATGAAACGGCGTATATAATTGGCTGTTTGCGTAATGGGGATCTCGTAACGTCTCGTTGCTTTTATCTTTGGTGGTTTTTGTAACAAAAAAAAAAAAGAAAGAAAATAAAGAATAAAAGGGAATAACCAACAACCACAAAAATTACTTCTTTCGCATAACCGTAACGCATCACGAGCGTCCAGTAATAAAGCGTAACCTTTATGACCTGTATGCGAACCCACGGGAGACCGATCAATCGTCTAGTTAATGCACCGGGCTCGCCTGCACACATACATCCACACATCCATGAAAAATTCAGTAGATATATCTTAATTTATTCGGCCGCGTCATTATCGAATTTTATCTCTCCGAAATTCGTGTATACCACTGAAACGTCAGGTCGCGCGTTACAAAGGACTCATGCCCCCATCACGTTGCTCTCCATTAGCACTTGTATTACACGTCGAATTATACGCACTACTGTAGCGCCTAAAATATATATGCACTTGCCGATGAAAGCAAACAAGGAAAAAACGAGTGTGTAAGAGAGAATAACGCATTGATCCGCGGCGCGGAAATTAGTCGCGTCTTTCATGTACCGCTGAAAGGTGGACAATACTGGGCCGCGCACCGAGCGAGAGATAGATGGAAGAGTCAATAGCCCGAACGATAGCGAATCGCCCCATGCACGCGGATGAATATATATCGCATAGTAGTGCATTCACCGGGCGGGAAAAAGACGGCGAAGAATGGGCGTCGAGCTTTGATAGGAATCCAATTAAGCTAAAACCTCGCTGCACCAGCAGCCACCGCCGCCGGCAAAACTCGTCGTCGTCGTCGTTCCTGCTGCTGCTGCACACGTGTATATATACGTATACATACACACATGAGAGAGAGCTAGCTATCCGACACAAAGAGAGCGTATGTAACACACAGCGCGCACGATACCATCGGACGGAGGGTCGACGACGGCGCTGCGGCGATCGGCTTTCTAGAGATGATTATTATTTGTTCTTTCCTCTGCATATCTCTTTTTTGCGACGGCTACGGCGGTACGCTATATAGGGTCGTAAAAAAGAAGAACACCACTTGTCGGTCGAATTATATAGTAGCGGGTCACTGGGTCGGAGTGTGTGTGTGTGTGTGTGTGTATATATACACACACACACAAGTGTATAAGTACAGTAACCTTCAATCATGCGCGCGCCTCTCTTCAATGTAGGTCCGAGCGTCTCTCGAGCGTCTATCGGCCCTCTTTTTGCCATCTTCCCCCGTGGACAGCTGCGGTAGCGCGGCGCTAGCGCGATTAATTACGAGCAGTTATTATTGATACACATATATATGTGTGTGCATCAATAATAACGGTTCGTAATTAATTAAGTAGACGTGCGCGTATATGTGTGTGTGTGTGTGTGTACACGCGCGCACTTCTGTGTATATGTTTTTCGAGGCTCGAGGATTACGGGGCGGCGCGCTCTCATCTAAACATTCGCGTATACTTATAATCTATATTGGAAACCGATTAAAGCCATTCTCTCTCTCACTCTCTAGGCATTCGTAAACCGGTTAATTTTCCCGGAAAGAGGAGAAGAAGGAGAGTTGAGTGCGGCTCGACCCAGATACTGGATTCTCTCTTCTGCCGAAATTATTATTATTATACCGATATCGTGGATGAGTGATGCGCGCTAACACACGCTCAGTAGTACAGAACAGAAAATGCGAATCTTCACGCGCGCGCGTGTACTTTCATTTCTCAACGACGGTTCTCTCTGATTCTCAGACGCGACGAAACACGCGAGAAAGAGAGAGACAGAGAGAGAGAGAGAGAGGCTCACAAAGAAAAGAGCTCATCAAAGCGCCGCGTTACCGCGCTCGGCAACTTAAGATATTAAAAAATACACTCTCTAACCTCCCATCTTCATGTCATCTAATCACCTTCAGACACACGTGCTGATGGCTTTTCCGCGTAATTAAGATGTATGTTTATTTGCAAATTTATAGATTACAAAAATTTTTAAAATACAAAATTATAAACATTATATATTTCAATATTGTACATAGTCAGTCTTGCCATATTATCACACATTATATCACAGTCGCAGGTCTTAAATCTAAATAATACTGAAAAGTAAGTCTTGAGTTAAAAAGTGATATTACCACAGATAATACGAAATGTACAATAAAATACTGAGGTTAAAATACAAATAAACTATAAAGATTGTTACCAATGCTCAAGAAGTATACTAACAGTCAAATAAAATAAAATAAAATTAAACACTCTTTCATGTACAGGCAGCAGACACACACTCCTCGCTATCATCCCTGAAATACATTCATACTACTATCCCTCATAGAAATTCATCTATATGAAATGGCCAAGAAGTTAGAAAATAGTTAGTAAAAGTGGCTAATTAATCGCTATGATGAAACGATTTTTCGACCATTATTTGCCTATTTTTTAGATTGACGTAATAACAAAATATTCGTATTTGATTTACTTACTAATTTTATCTTTGATGAAAGAGCATTAAAGTGCATTGGATGGCTTACGAAAATATAAATAAATAACAGTAACTAATAAATCATTTGTCGTACTCATTCTACGAATAATTCAGCAAAACTTTTATTTCTCCATCTGATTCTCTCTCCCACTCTTTGTCATAACTGCAAGCCTTCTGCTAGCCATTTCCAGACTAAAGAAACTGATCAGTTTTAATACCTTTAAAGTACTCAAGAAAAAGCTTGTGCTTGTCTTCGAAAAACTTAATCTATTTTTCCATCTATTAAATGGCCAAATAATAGAGAAAAAGCGTTCCATCGAGAGCTACAAACTGTACAAGAGAAATTCCCATTTTATTGCAAGTTTCTAATATAAATGGTCAGTTATTAGTTATAAAATGTTTTGGATTTCCACCAGGGATTAAAACTAGATATATGGGACGATACAATTAATAAATTAACGTTCATTAATCTAGTTCAAGGAAGTGAGAGAGAGAGAAAAAAGTTTCTTCGATACACAATGCAGCTGTGTCTCGGGGGGCAATTTCAAAGAGAGCCGTATTTTTTGCCGCTGCCGAACTTTCGGTTAATTTATGCGGCTGTGCGTCGAGGGGCGCGAGTGGACTGATGGCTGGCGAGTTCCGGCGTGGTGGCGGCGCGGGGTCGATACTTTGGCTGGCTGGGATTGGCAGGATGTAAAATAGATTCGCCGGCTACAGCTCTTGCGAAGCTTTTTCTCGTTCAAGAAGTTAGACGGTTGACACCTTAATCCCGATATTTTAATCAAATCTTCGCAAAGCTCCGTTTCATTTTTAAACCCCATCGGAAAATGTAATTCAATTATTGGGATATTTCGGGTATACATAAAAACGGTTAATTCATAGATCCACAAACGTCAATGATGTATCATTCAAACGAACGGGAAGGAAAAATACACAGCCGCATGCTTAGCGACATTATTACTTATTTCTCTGCATTAAAGACACTCGCACACTTCCGCGGCCATTCATCAATCCAAAGCGCGCCATTGACGTCGAAATCCGAAAAGTCCCCCATCAGCACTAACTCTCGCGACTCTCTGAATTCTTCACGCCACATCTCTTTCAAGATTAATTACCCCGAGGCACTCGAACGAGAGGCAGCGAAGAGAGAGAGAGAGAGATCATTGCCCTAATGCGCAGATTAATCAACTTTTAACGCCGCTACCGCGTTCGCGTTAAATATAATACACCTTTGAAATTCCACAGTAACGGGGTTCTCTCTCTTTCTCTCCCACGGGAGGCTTCAGAGATAACCGTATATATGTATAAAAGTTCACCTCCCGTGACGTAACGCGCGCGTTCGATACGTAACGGCACGTCGGTATATAATGAAAAGCCGCGCGATACGCGAGCGGCGAACAAACTTTTACGCTTGACGCTTTTTTCCGAAATCAATTTTATTTTGCCTTATTGCCATGTCCTTTTCCACGCGCGTTGTTACACCGATAACACCGCGCGAGAAGAAAAAAAAACAGTCACTCTGCTCCTTCCAACTTTTTTAATTTATTATATCTGCGTTGGGACGAGGTGGGTCTCAAAGGCCGGCGTATAAATAAAATTAAATAAGGGATCGGCGTTTGGTCTTTCAGCGCGCGCGAGCGAGAGAGAGCGACGTCAAAGGCATCGGCTTTTCGCCGCGCGTGATGAAAACACACGGGATGGGGAGGTGGGGAGGATCGAATTCGTTTTATTCGTCGAGCTCGCGGCTCTCCCGGTAAATAAATCCTCTCTCGTCGGCCCTGGTGAAAAAGAATATCCGAGCGACAGATCGCGTAAGATTGGGAGGTTGATTGTCGAGCGGAAGAGTAGTAGTAGTAGTTTTTTGTTTTCTCTTTTTCGGCTGCTTTTTGGGGAGGGTTGAATGGTCGATCAGGTTGGGTTGAAACGCGCGCGCGCGCGCCTGAATATTTCGACCGATGGGCATCCGTTATTCAAAGGCTCGATTCCACCTCATGATTAAGTGAGCTACACTGTATACTGCGCAGATATATACCCCCATGGTGGTGCTATCAACCAGTTCCGTGTGGTGTCTCCGGGTGGCCGCACGCAGGGACGACGATATTGCGTGTGTACATTCACTTTAAAATTGAAGTCACATTTAAATTTCGCGAAAAATTCGGAGTCGATTTTTTTTCCAAACCTGTTCTCGTTTCGTTTATTTTTTTTTTATACTGGATTCGTAGATTTAGATGCGCTAAAATTACGGAGAGATAGTGAATTTAAATTGGAGCTGACTACATTTATGTGCATATTTTCATAGTTAATAAACTGAGGAAGTGTTCAGTTTCCGAAATTGTTTTTAAAAAAAAAGCTCGAGCTTTGAATAAAAATCGAAAATAATTTCAGTATTGGAATCGGATATTCGTAAACGAGATTTTTCTTATTACTCCACAGAAATATCGAGTTTTACTATACAGTTTCGATATACCTACAGACAATAAAAACACTGTACCACGGAATCTCTCAAAATTTCACAATTAATCCTTCACTCCAAACACACACACCCACCCATGCGCCACCGCCACCTCAGCGTCGCGCGAAAAAGTCGGCCGAGTAGCGCGCGCTCGGGAGTCCGCGGGGACCTCTATAAATAATTCTCATTCAGATTTATGGCGCACACCTTCTTCCCGCCTCCTCTTTCATTTCGATCCAGCGCGACACTGGCGAATTGACTTTGACTCGCGTAAAGACGCGCTCCCGCGGGGCTGCCGCCGTCGTTGTATCTCATCCGCTGTGTGTTCTCTCCGGAGGGAGGCGAGGAGAGAAAGGCTTTCTTTTGGATTATTCGGTGGAGGTTCTATTAGGGCGATTGACATTTGAGGGAAGGGGAAGAGAATGGTAGGAGTGGTTACGATGTAGTAGATGATTTGGTTTTTGGTGTTGGAATGGTGTGCGTTATTCTAGTGAAAATTTTAATTTATTTATTTATTTATTTATGATGAATATACGGGCAGATGCCCATGTTATATACACGGAGAAAAATGGTTTAGGAAAAATTACTATATTTATAGTAACCGTGGGAGAGACTCAAATTATCATAAAATTTACTAGAATTTATAGTAAAATCTCCTATGTTTTGAGTAATTTTTACTATGTACATAGCAATTTTTACTATAAATTGTAGTAAATTTTATGATAATTCGAGTCTGTCCCAAAGTTCCTATAGAATATAGGAATTTCTCTTACATTTATAGTAAATTTTCCTACAAAATTTCTCTCAGTGTAGAATTAATAACAGAGAAATGATAGTTAGTCGTCGCATGCAGAGATATAAAAGAATATAAAACGAAGCATGTAAGGTAGTATTTATAGTGTAGAAAAGGACCCCGCACACAATGTATGGAAAATAATCATTCGGTCAAATTGGATCAAACTTGTGGGGAAAAGATAAATCTTGAGGTCCTGAACAAAAGTTCTCATGGGTAAAACCCCCCAAAATTTGGCCGAATGATTTTTTCCCATACATTGTGTGCGGGGTCCTTTACAGTTAATAGAATTGGTGAAAGTGTAATTTGGCATGAGCCTCAAGCGTAATGAAATTTACAATAGATGAGAGGTGAAATGACAGTGAATTCGATAGTCTGGCAATTGGATAATTAAACGTGGAATTATTACAAGCTGAGCGTTCCTGAAGGATTCGAGGGTTTCTGATTGGATATACAATATCACAAATGGTGAACTGATTAAATAATTGAGTGCAGGAAATTTTAGCATGTAAAATTTTAAAAGTAAGCAGCACATCTATAGAGTTAAAAAGCGAGTTTATTGTTGGAATTTTATATTTTTCTGAGATAGGAGCGTCGTTATGATCGTCGAAACTCATATAGCTGAATCCGATATAAATGAAAGTTTTCTTAAAAATTTTCTTCGAAATTGTTTCAAGTTCTCTTAATTTGAGTGTCAGTGTGAGGTCTCCAAACGGAAGATGCATAGGTTAGTTAGGTAAAACTAAAGTTTTGAATAAAGTTATTACAGACTGTGGATTTTTGAAGTCTTTTGAAGAGCGAAGTATAAAGCCAAGAGATTTGCTAATTAATTAATATATATACGTAAAATTTTTGTTGTTTTTTTTATTCTTTGTTTGATATGTTGAATTTTTGATATTTTACAAAACGCTAATTAAGAATCGTTTGAAAATATGTGGAAAAAATACATTTTCAAAATATGCATGTAATAAAAGTCAATATTGACTTTTGTGTACTTCCATGTATACCTCGCAAAAGTTTAATACGGAACTTTATCACCAGTATTTCAAATTTTCAATGAAAAGCAACAATATTCAATCAATACAACTATACATTATTAACACGTTCAATTTATTTACCTTTTCCATCTGTCCGTCGAACACAGTCGTGTATTTGTTTATTAAATTTAACGAATTCACGTCTACGAGCTCGGAATCAGAAACTCGGAACACCAACAGGCGGCATATTGAAACATTGATATTACATCCAGACAATTCGCAAATACCATCAAATATCCAAAACCAAGTCCGCGCCACGAAACTTTTTCGCTCGTCTCTTCCTCCTCCCACAACAACGGTACACCGAGAGTAGCGCGGAAATTAAAAGAACCCCCCATATCCCAACGATTTTTCCATTTCGCTGAGATAAAAAAAAGAAAGGCGGACGAGCAGCAGCAGCACAAGCGACGCGGCACCAACGGCCTATAAGCAGTTACGGCGGTGAAACGACGCGCGCGCGAGTCAAAAATGGCAGCAGCACCAGCCCGGATGAGTAGGACGGTGCGGCCTTATGACCTAATCTTCTCCGATCGATTTGCCCACTCTCACGAGGAGAGCCTCCTTTATACGTTTATTAGTGCGGCAGAGCTAATTCTCGGGGAAAATGTCTCGTGCGCGCCGCTGGAAATGACTGTGTTTTTAGGGCCGAGGTGAGGGAAAAAATTACAGTGCTTCGGTGTAATGACGCGGCCGGAAGCGCGCACAGAGCGGGTAATAGACTGCGGCGGCAGTGGCGTTATGCCGTGCCAGATTGATTTTAAATATTGTAATTTCGAGGCGGTGGTGAGAGAGGGTGCAATTATCGGCTGACGAGAATTCGAGTGCCAGATTACGTTATTTGTGAATGCGTACGGGCTGTGTGGTTTTTTTGGGGTATATGGGAGGGGCTTTATTTAGTCAAGTGGAAAGGGAATGATAGAGCGGTGTGGGGCTAGGATATCTGGACTTGGGGGGAAAAGGAGGAGCAGCAGTGGTCGAAAAGGCGAAAAAATGATAAAAGTGGGCAGCTGTGCGCGGAAGTACAATACCGAGTGGACTAGTTTGAAAGTTTAGTGAGATAGATGGAATATTCTTAGACGTTAAAGTATGAAATAATTCGATTGAATTAGTGAGAATGAGAGAGTGCGGTTTGAAATGACTTAAAATTGATACTACACGGTGGATTAATACATAACTTGAGACGCGGATGTGATGGTAATAAAGGCAAGTCATCATTGACAGTAAATAATGCAATCCTCTCTTAAAAAAGTGACGACGGAAATGTGAAGCCAAAATAAAACCTTCGCAGTTGGTTAGGTCCAATTAAAAGTAGTCTGTGATTGGTCGACGTATATGTAAGCTTTTTATTTAAGGTCTTAGCTGATTTGTTGGGAAACGAACCTATGTATGAAACGATCTGTGTGTCATATTTTGAGTCTTATCCTCTTTTTAAAAAATGATGATGGGAAAGTGAAGCCGAAATAAGACGTTTGTAATTGACTTGTTATAGTCTCGAATGCCTGATGAATTAGTGTTTTACGAGTTAAAAATACGTAAGATAAAATATCTAACCTAAATAAGTGTGTACTCTCAAAATTGTAACCTACAAAATTTTGTATGTAAAATGGTATTATTAAAATTAATTATAAATAGTATAAGTAATTGCAAAAGTTACGTGATTAAAATATAAGAATTATTATAATAACTATTAATTAAAATATAAGAAGTTGAAACTTATCATTTAGTAAAATAATTTAAAATTTTAAATTAGAAACATGGAGAAAATAAAAATTATGCGCGTGCATGTTGCTGGTGTTATACATAAAAATACGTAACGATGTATTTATCAAGGATAGAATTAATGTTTTTATGAAAACAAGATTTTTACAGCCTGCAACACATTTTCTACGATCTCTCGTAATTTATGATGTCAAAGAAAACGTCCTTTTTTCTTTCTCGAAAAAAAATCGACATCCCTCTATCGACATTTTTTATAGACCTAGATTTACAGTTTACGATATATTACTTTGCAAAAAAGAAAAGAGAGTCGTGTAGTGTTTGCTGCGTTTATCATCGCGATTTATAAACTGCTTGAAAATTTGAGCCGAGACTCTCTTTGCATGGAAATTGTTTTTCGCTAGGAAGCGTGGCGGGGCGCACACACTTCAAGAATTTTTCTCTACTCACGATCGATGCGCTCGCGAGAGCCTTTGTTTTATGACTTTTTTTTCGAAATTCCGATATTTAAAAACTTTTAGCTTTTTCTCTTCTCAACCCTTGCCTCCACCTCCCGTCCCGATGATAAAACTTTTTCCTTAACCCAGTTCGCGATATGATGATACAATGTTGCTAATTTGATGGCGCTTTAGCGCGCGCTGGTAGTTTAAATATATATTTTATGTAGACTCGCTTAGGAAAGTTTCGCCTTAGAAGCAAAATGCTGTCGGAGATCATAATTTGGATGAAACTGCGTTAGAATAAATTTCAACTTTCGGAGAATTTAAATAAAGGCTTAATTTATTTTAGAACTCGCGTTTAAATGAGAATAGTCTTATATACACTTGATAATTTAATGGATTCATCGGAAACTTTATTTTTCCTGTATTATTAAACATTTTCAAAGTTACAATAAAAATGTACAATAAAAATGCTCTACTGCCACTTATATTGATCTGAAATATAGTTTTAAAAATTATTCTCCAACACTAAACATATTTAAAAAAGAAACCACGAAAATTTTAACCACGAAATTTTTTGTTGGATTCACCTAAAAAATAAAAATTTTAATCAGTAATGATATTTTATACATATATATTATACAAATATAGTTTATTTTTTATGAAATAGGCCCTACAAGAAGTCTGTAAACCCATTTGATCCAAAGATATTGCGATTTTAAAATTTGTATCCTGCCGTAACCTACAGGCTGAACCATTTGATATTTTTTAATAGGATACGGGCCAAAATCTTTGATTTTTATATCTCCTTTAATTGAAGCTATTTGCATCCCTTAATTTTTCCAATTAATATTTTTAAAGTCAAAAATTTGATTTAAAATCCACCGTTTGCAAGGAACTTTTAAAAAATGGTGAATTTTAACTCAAATTTTTAACTTTAAAAATATTAATTGGAAAAATTAAGGGATGGAATATAGCTTCAGTCAAAGGAGATATAAAAATCAAAGATTTTGGCCCGCATCCCATTAAAAAATATCAAATGGTTCAATCTGTAGGTTACGGTATGATACAAATTTTAAAATCTCAATATCTTTGGATCAAATGGGTTTACAGACCTCTGGTAGGGCCTATTTCATCAAAAATAAACTATATTTGTATAATATATATGTACAAAAATCATTACTGATCAAAATTTTTTTTTAGGTGAAAATCCAAAGAAAAATTTTTAACTGTAGTACCTCTTAATTAGAAACAACATTTATTTCAAAATTGAAATGTACTATGCGTAAAATACGAAACTTTCTTTCAATCTAAAGGTTTTCTTCCGTAAAAAAAAAAAAAAAAAAATTAACTCGACTTTAAAAATATAAAAAATAACATTTTTTCCTCTCCAAGAGCAAAACCCATTCCAGTCCATCCTTTAAATTCAAAAAATCCGAAAAATCCCACCACACCATTTATTTTCCGAAACACCGTTTCCCCAACCCTCTCTCTCACCGCACACCTTTCTCTCTCTTCCTCTCTTTCCCCACACCCCCGCAACTC
Source organism: Torymus aiolomorphi (assembly GCA_036365515.1). Lineage (NCBI taxonomy): Eukaryota > Metazoa > Arthropoda > Insecta > Hymenoptera > Torymidae > Torymus > Torymus aiolomorphi. Next base: position 72,184,354 of record CM070874.1, on the reverse strand, counting down.
CCCAGCTGCAAGCAGTTTCTAAGCAACGACTCGCCCTCTCTCTCTCTCTCGACAGCTGAGCTTGTCGCGCGCACACGCTGTGGGGGCTAAAAAGCCGGCGAAAATTGAAGTGATTAAGCGTGTCCCGGTAGCCGACGCTAGCTGGATTTCGATTTCACTTCTCCGCTGTATCTCTCATCTTTCTCTGTCCGGTTGCTCGGCCGCAAGCTTTTTCCCAGCGCAATTTTTCTCTCTCTCCCCCCTTTCCCAGAAGCTCGCTGCCACCGCGCTGGAAATCTTTCGGGCCGATCGCTAGGTGTACGTGCGCGCGCGCGCGCAAGGGAAGATATGTGAAGCCGAACCCATTGCCCGGCCATCGCGATTTATCACGGCCGGCAGGGGTAGGAGGAGGAGGAGAGAGACAGTGAAACGAATTGTTCCGCCCAGCGTTTTCTCGCGTACTCTCGCGCGCGAAAGCTTTGCGCGCCTCGGGGGCCAGTTACACGCCAGAGGGATTGCACGTATTTCGTCTCTTTCTCTCCCTCTCTCCCTCGCTGTCCGTGTATAACCAACTTTACGCTTCTTAAACTCGGGCTTCGCTCTATCTCCCTCTCTCTCTCTCTCTCACGACTGGAAGGAAATTTGTAAAGGTCGCGCAGCAGCCGCGTGCAAGGAGAGGAATCGCCGGTAACAATCGCAATAAAAGGAATTGCAGGAGAGAGAGCAAGAGGGAAAGGTTCGATGTCTTTATTGGCCCCCCGGTCTCGCGCTCTATACCCCCTCTGTAATTTCGCCGAGCGGGCGAGCTTCTTCGTCTTCCCTCCTCTCGAAATAGATATATATATATACGTGTCCGTAAGTTTCGCGGTGGCGCGGTAGCGGTTCATCCGAAACCGAACGCCTTTTGAGCCGGCCCCGCGTAATCAGAGCCCGTGATTTACCGCGAACGGCCCTTTCATTACACTTCTTCCCCCCTCCTCCTACCCCCTACCTCGGCTCCTACTCGCGCGCTATCGGCTTTCCCCCATTTTTTCCCGGAAGAAACCGAGAACGAGGAAACGAGCGCGCGAGAGAGAGAGAGAGAGGGAAAAACGCGATTAATAACGCTTGGACGCCCGATAGAGAAGGAGAGAGGGAGGGAGAGAATTTATATTGGTCGCGAGAAATTGATGAGCGCCAAAAACGTTTACCTTTAATAACGATCTGATCGATCGACATAATAAGCTATACCAGACTGCATATATATATATAATACTCGGCAGTAAAAAAAATCTCGGTGTTGTTCGTCTGCCGCGTCCTTAAAGCGCCCCGTTTCCGCGATTTTTTCACCGATATACTTATACGAGGTAAAGACACACGCGCACGCGTGCGTCTGCTGCTCGTTGCTTGGAAATGTCATGCGCGCGTGTAAGCCGGCGTTGCTGGCTGGCTGTCAGCGCGATAAATAGATATACGGCGCTACGTGTCAAGTGCTGTCTCGAGATATACGTGACTCGAAAAAAAGTCGTCGCCGTCGCCGTCGTATAGCTGTGGAGGAAAGAGTGAAAAAACGTGCGGGATTTTTACCATCGGCGTGTGCAAGCGGATTATTTTTATTACTCATATCAGGGAAGAGAGAGATACTGTATTGTCGCCGGTGTCATGACGAAGGGAATGAGGATGTACGAAGGCACTTTGTTTTCATTAATTTCCGTCGTGGGAAGTGCCGGTTGATTAATTGAAAGGATACCGTCGATGAATGGGGAAATCTTGATGGATCATTGCTTTTGTTTGTGGGGATCTGTACATGTGTGTGTATGTGCCGCGGAGCGGCGAATATCAGGGTTCGATTTTATTCGAATGATCGTTATTACGAATAATGCGGTCGTTGGTTGCTGTTTTATGTAACTGCGAGGATGGAAATATGTATATTTTTTATGTAAACATATATATGTATCCGAAGAGAAATTTCGTAATAACGAGCATATGACATTCGCTGTAATATCTCTCAACGGTTCTGGGAAACATTACTATCATTATTATGACTCATCACGGAAAAAAGTTGGTTCCATTAACCGAAAAATTGGTTATAATACAAACTCGAATTGGTCAAAAATCACAGGACCAAAAAGGTAATAATGTAATTAACATAATTGATGAAAGATAATAGATAGTTGTCGTAACCATTTTATTGCTTGGGCTTTTGGTCTAAACAAGTGATAGCAATAACTATGGAGGTCAATAACGACAACCGAATCGATAGTAGCATCGACTGCTTTTCTACTTGGAAATACCAATTTTATGGTTGAAACAACTATTGATTAGTAAATTTAACAATATGAAAATGGTTAACGTGACTTTCTATATTGATAATCTTAAATAACGATAGGTAATAAGTGTAATGATATGAAAATGCTTGGCGGAACTATTAACAATGAGAGTGCGTAATCTTTGACTCACGGATTTGTACCAAATTGAAAGATCGTGTTTTAGAGTAAAAATATTGAACCCCTGTTCTAGGATTTATTCTCAAAGGCTCTTTTTCTCGAGATATATGCGACGTTATCTTAAAAATGCCTTATTTTGTTAAAAAATAATGTCTCTTCTATTATATGTAAAAAAAATGATTGAAAATTTCCCCCTTTTTAAAGGATTTTAAGGCTGTTATTTTCAATGATTTTTGTACGCTATCTTTTTAATTTCTCATAACTTTCTGAAAAATCTATATTTTTAGACGAAACAGTGCTCAAAATAAAGCTTGTTCTGCCTACTTTTACAATTTTTTTCACTAATTTTCGTAACGGGAATACTTGCAGAGTTACATACAATAGAAGATACATTATTTTTTAACAAAATAACGCATTTTTAAGATAACATGGCACATATCTCGAGTAAAAGGGCATATGAGAATAAATCCTGGAACAGGTTCAATATTTTTTACTCTAAAACACGGTCTTTCAATTTGGTACAAATCCGTGACCCAAAGGTTACGCACTCTCCTTGTAAGTACTTGTTTGTTAATCTAACTATTCGGTTTTGTTCTTTCCGTTTAAATTAAAGCAACATCATTTTTCAAAATAAATGTTTCAACATTATACAATATTATACCATTATATCATTATATACGACATGACCTAAAATATAATGATTTTATTTAACTAGAAATTCTGATTTTAGCTTATTTATAGTCAAGAAATCTAGGTAATTTGTAACAGCTTAGGCAGAGAAGCTGGTTAATTTTCTTCCAGTGTTTCTAGCATATTCCCGTCTACGAAAATCTTATTACGAATAGTTTTTAAAACCGTTCTGCGCTTTTCGAATCCGACCCACTTTGTGGAAGTAAAAAATTAACGTCCACTTTGTATGAAAAGTCATAAAACCGGTGAAATGTATTTTATACTTTAAATATAAAATTCACTCGAGCTTCAACTTTTTCGTGCAAAAATTTCAGATTTTTTTCCTTTCCATATAGTTTTTTTTTTTTACTTTCTCAAAGACCCGAGAGCAGCAGCAGCAGCAGCGTCGACGACTGCATGTAGTGAAATATTTTTTGCTCGCCATGTTTTTACAACTTCGCCATCAAATGAGTGCAGGAACGCGATTTCCGCAGCTCATGGAAAGTTGCGCTTAAAATCCCCAACGCGTGCGTCACAAAAGGAAAAACGGAAAACGCGCGCACTCACGCGTATCGAACTTTGACGCGCTATCAATAACTTTGTCAAGTTTATTTCCGAAGCACGTGGTCTCATTGAAAAATCCGACAGGAAGTATACATATATCTAGACACATTAATACCGAGTTTATCGCGCGGCGATTAACGTAATTTTATACCCGGGGGATTAATTGAGAGAGCGAGAGAGGTTGAGCTCTCTTTTGAGAGATAGGCGTACGCGCCGATGCAGTCGGAAGCGTTTTTTAATTATAGTAATGCCGGATAAGAAGGCTTTTAAAGTGTACATGAGCTGCGGGAACCGTCTAATTTTATAACGCATTCGCTTTGAGTGCAGAGCTGGCCTTCTAAAAGGTGAAGAAATTGCTTTAGCGTCCGTAAAGCCGGTGAAAAATTGAAGCTCTAAAGGACCGTTAAAAATAATTTTCGAGAGGATCGCGGGATCTTGAGCTCATAGGATACGACTAGCTCTGGTACGTTTTCATTAACAAATTAGTGTTCGATGGAAGATAACGCTAATGTAATGTATAATTATTTTTTTTTTATTTTGATATATTTAATAAAGCTCGAGTCGAAAATGAAAATTTTGCTTTCACTGAAATAATATACGAATTTTAAATAATATCGTATGTTTTTAAATAAAATTTTAATGAAACATCGGTTTAATACGTACGTTTATTTGGCGCTAATTAACGTCATTTAATTTAAACAAATAAAAGCTTGACTCGAGCCATTAATTATTGCTCATTATTTTATATTAAAAACACACAAATATGAAAAAAATCATTTGATGCATCCACTGACGTTTAATAACGTCCAACAAATATTATACGAAACCACAGAGTATATCCGATCCGACATTCATTCTCCCCCACATAAAATATCATTCAGTGCATTTGCTCAAATCCCCCACACTTTCGCCACCGAGCCAAGAAGAAAAATTACTACGCCCTCATCTCCGCATAAATCCCACGTAAAAATTCTCTCTAATAAAACAATGATTTCCCCGTAAAACGACGGCGCATAACGTCGACGAGTCACACGCGCGCACAGACACACACACACATGCTTCGAGGCAAACTTCCGTGTCTCCCATAGCCGTTGAAATAATAAAGTCGTCCAATATAAAGCTCGCTCCCTCCTCCTCTCACCCGCAGGAATTTCATCAGCTGGCGTGTGACACACAAAAGATTTCCTCTCTCTGCCTCTCTCTCTCTCATCCACCGGCACCAGCAGCTTCTGCTCGAAATCAGCGCGGCGGGAGAAGGGAAGTTTTACCGGCTGCGCGAATAAATGACGCGTGAGCAGACGCCGCCGACGACCTGCTTTTCCCACTACCAGATCTTTTACTCTCTTTCGCCCGTGTGTTTTTGTCCCGCTCAAATCGATTTTTAATACGGCGCGAGAGCGCGTGCAAATGGCTTTATAAGTGAGCGCGGGGGGGGGGGGGGCAAAGAAAAAAGCGAATGCATCAAGATTGCTGCACGTGCATTGACTTTTCGGGGATTAAATCCTATATATCTTTCTTTTCTTTTTTTCGAGGGAGGGGTGAATTTTTTTCTGTAATTATTGAAAAACGATTGTGGCGCGCGTAATTTCCGCGTATAAGCCGATGTATACACGCTGAAGTGGTACGTTGGGGGGGAGAAAAAGCGTATTTAGCGGCCGGGCAATTTCTTACAATGGAATTTTACGAGTATCGGCTTATTGTTTTGCTAGTCGACCAAGCGCGACTACGTATATGTGTGCGCGTAGGAGGAATGTATATAATTGGCCTGAATTTACTGGATGTACGGAAACGCTTCGTCCGTGCACGCGCGTTCACCGTTTTTCACGCACGCCGAAATATTTCATGTATTTTAATTGCCACGAGGCGCAGAGGAGGAGTATGTACATATAACTTGTTAATTCAACGGACTTGGGAGAAAGAAACCGAATGCGCGCAGAGTTTTTACAGCCGTGCACGCAACCTGCATAAATCATGCGAGAGGGAATAAATTCATATATACACACACGCGCGAGCGCGCTGCTCGTAAGTTATACTATACATATCTAAAGCCAGAGCCAAGAGGCAGGAAGAGAGAGAGAACGCGCGCGCAAGTTCATTAATTTGGGAGCCGGAGAAACCTTAATGGAATGCGGAGGAAACTCTCTTCACTTCTCTTTAAAATTTCAATTTACCGACTTTTTCACACATATACACACGCGCGCCCACCGCCTAATTCGATGTACACATTTTTTTGTGCCACGCGCGCTCGCGCCGAAGACGACATTGAAAGGACATCGTGTGTGCCCGGCAAATTGACAATCATACCCGCGCAAGAAAATGCACGCGTTATTATACTTTTTCTGAATTTTAAATTTTCCGCGTGACTTTCTCCCGATGTATATAGGGTAGGGGAAATGATCCTTAGAAGGCTCCCCTATAAAGAGGTGGATTCGTGTTTTTCAATTCTTATAATACTTAATAAGAAGTGGCTTGAAAAAACAAAAAAGTTGATTTTTCACGATCTTCAAAAAGTTTTGCCCGGTTCTGGCTACCTTGATTTTTTACGGAATTTTGAGTTGTAACAATCCGTAAGACACAGGATCAATTATTGGTTTAGAAAAATTAAAAAAATGATAAAATTACGTTATTTACAGTATACGATCGATTTGCACAATAATTCAAGTTAAAAATTAATTTTACCTTAACATAATTTAGAAAAAGTTAGATTTATTGTAGTTGGCATCAACGTGTCCATATGTAATACACGGCCAGTACAGGGTTTTATTAGCCCGGAACACGTTCATTTAATGGGTCTGAAGTTTGCAACGTTGTAGTGCAACGAAATAAAAAAATATTTGATTTTACTTCGTCATAATTAATAGTAGTTTTGCCTGTAGATTTATTGTTTTATAGTATCAAACTCTATAACAACGATTTAGATAAAATTTCCATTGCTTGATAACTTTAATTGATTGTAAAAAATTAAACTCTCGAAACGTTGCGCAAGTGGGCAATTTGGTGGTGGGGGGCAGTCAGATAGTCCTTTGCTAATAAAGTTTTTTTTTTTCAGATTTTAATTAAGTTTTTATTTCAGATTCTGCGGGGCTGATTATAAACAAGGGCAATCTGACTGCCATAAATATTAATTATTTTAATTTAATTTATAAGACTGTAAGACTGATGGAAAACTTCTCATCAGTTGATAGTAAGTTGCAGTCGACATTAGTAATATTTTTAATGATAATTGTAAAAAATTATTTCGTTGCACTCCAATGATGCAAACTTCAGATCCATTTCATTTATTCCTGAATGTTTAAAGAAGAAGTTAGAAACTATTAAAAAGTACGTTACAAAATAGAAAAGAGACAAAAAGACAAAAATAACTTTTAACACTGTGATTGTCGTTACAATACTAAATTCTCATTTAACTTTGTAAATTCCATAATTAAAATATCGGGCACGAAATCTGTTAAATAAAATGATATTTTACATCTACCCATAGTTGTCCAATACCGTATATCGACAGACGCGTGAAACACGTGGTGGCCAGCTTTATGCGCTGGCCATGACTGGGCAAGTCCCCCTTACAGTATATCGGCTGCTGTGGCGCTCATAAGTATTAGCATACATCGCGCGGGCGAAGAGAAATAATGAAACCGCCGCTCGGTATAAGAGGCGAAAAAAATTAGGGGGTCGAGGAAAGAGTAAGGAGCTCGCGCGGAGGAGGCGGAGGAAGAGGGTCAAGAGAGAGAGGGAGAATACAGCATACGGAAGCCATATTGATATTATATATGGGGGGAGGAAGCCAGACAGCCGCGGCCGGGATAAAGCGACGGAACTCGGCTCTCTCCTCCCTCGCGTGGATCATGATAATCAGGCGCAGGGCCGGGCATGAATAATTCAGGATTTTTCGAGTCCCGGTCAACCTGCAGCAGAAGCAGCAGCGCCCATTACGTTGGCTACTACTACTACTACTACTACTACTATCCTCCCCTTCATTACTCCATGTGTCTTTTTACCTTTTCCCGAGGAGGAAATATTTTCGCTATGCGGCGCTGCTTGCGCGCGCGCGTGTGTGTCCTATATATCCCTCCACCCCTCGTAACGTCCGTTATAATGGAATTGAAGCCCTGCGGTCGTCAGTCCATCCCTCATCATTGCGCAATTACGGTCGGCCAGAGAGTACCCGGCTGCGTGTAGGTCGCGCAGAGCGGTGGGGAGAAAAAAAGTCGGGTAATACGAGCGCGTTCACTGTACGCGCGGGGCGGCGCCGTTTAGGGTAATGAAAAGCGGCGCGGTCTGATGAGGGTTGATTCTGCGGGCATTATAGGCGCGGCCGTAGAGAAAGAGAGGGGGAGAGTTTGTTTTCGGTCGGAGGATTGTTTAGAGAGGGAGGGGGTGAATTTACGCGAACGAGTCAATTTTTTTTTTGGTGGGGGTGTACTTTAGTATTTTAAGGGGGTGCAGTACTCGTGTACTCTAATTTACCGACAGAACACGGTAAATTCTATATTAACAAAATAAATATAACAAATTTCGTCTTATAAGGAGATAGTTGCCCTGCGCAATGTAATAATCTACCATCCTACGCAGTTTTGAACCCAACGGCACCCCCTAAAAAATGTGTCGAACAAAAATAACCGAAATTTCGTTGGGCTCAAAACTGCGTAGGATGGTAGATTATTACATTGCGCAGGGCAACTATCTCCTTATAAGACGAAATTCGATATATTTATTTTGATAATATAGAATTTACCGTGTTCTGTCGGTAAAACAGAGTACATGAGTACTACACTCCCTTAATAGTAATAATAAGAGGGATGATGGTCGCTGCGCGTAAAAGGTTTTGATAAAGCTTATTTCGTGAAAGAGAACACGCCGATCGGAAGTTAATCCTATTAGCCGGCAACGAGAGGAACTCCCCGCGTCCGTGCGCGCGATGGTAATTGCATCGATCAGAATTAAAAGCAGATTATTATATTATTATTGCTATTATCGCTCATTATCGAGGACGTTGGAACGAAACAATAAAAAGCGAACCAATAAAAATCAAGAAGAACTGCTCGGGCGCCACCGCGAGAAAATCCCCTTCAATTATTTTTTCCTCTCCGAAGCCATAAACCTATATATACAGCCTTACACTTGCACTCCGCGTGAATTAATCGATTACGGAGTTAATTTCAGTTGTCGAGTGTAGTACTGTAGTATCCCCAGCAGCAGCGCAGCCATCGGGAATTTAGCTTTAATTTTATTTGTATCGACCCAACACGGGGCACCAATTGGCTTCCTTCCCCTCCTCTCCTTTCTCTCGAAGAGCGGCTAATAATTATCCTCCTCCCCCCGCGCGCCCTCACGGCCGGTTAAAGAAACCGAACAATACACGGGCCGGTAGTAAAGTAACAGCCCGCACATCGGATTACGCGGCTGCGGCCGGCTTTTGTTCATTAGCCCCGGCACTTCGTTTTAATTGACACCTTTGACCCGGCCTTAAGCCTCTCTCTCCCTCTCTCTCTCTCTCTCTCTCTCTCTCTCGCTCTCGGATTATCCGAGAAGCGAGAGCGCAGGGACCAACCGACCGACCGACAAAAACGACGACGCCCTACAGCTTTTTCGATCTGCCCCCGCGCGCGTGTATAGTGCAGCGGTACTATATATAGCTACGCTGGTAATGCGAGCGAATCCGCGCTGATCAATTAATGCGATGAGCCGTGATTTTGGAGCTGCGGGTAAAGGGAATCCGGTTGCGCTTTCTCTATGTGTGTATGTGTGTGTGTGTGTTTGTCTATACGTGGATTTTTCAGTAGGTTTACGCAGTCTGTTGGTCGTCGTTGCGGTTGGGATTCTCTTTTTGCGTTGATGCAGAGTGAATTCAGGGATAAAAAGAAAACGTGGGTTCGACTGCGTCCACCCATAACTCTAACGTGAATAGTTCAGTAAGTGAATGTTCAGTTGAATCTACGTTAGCTATATATACTCATGTTAAAGTTATTGAACTTAGTTCAGTGAAAACGTTTTTTATGTCTGGTGACAGGACATCATGTAATATTTTTTTTTTTTATTGAACACTCGTGTAGAATCAATAGGATTCTGCCGTTAGGACGACAATTTTCTACTTTCCGTGAATATAGTTTAGTTGGCGGTCCGCGCGGTAAAGGAATATTTTGTGAGTCAGAAAATTTGATATATATATATTATAGATGGTTGCAGGGGTTTTATCGATGTACGCGTTGACAGTCACAGAGCCATACAAGTAATTATTTCCCTTCGAATCATTCCGATTTTTTTCGTGCTATAACGCACGGAGGCTTTAAGAAGATAAACAATATTTGAAAAGACGATGAATAAAGTTGAAATTATTGGAAGGAAAATGGTTACTTCAGCGGTTTTGTGACCGTCATCCTTTACCTCAATAAAGCCCCACCTTGATCGAAACCTAGCTGTATTACCCGCGTAAAAAAAAATTTGTGGGCCATATATTGCCCACAGTGTTGGACAAGTATGGGCATTCTAGGGATTCTAGCCCGAATTCGGCTCAGGCGCCGGGGCCGAGTATCTTCCATATATTGCTCTAATGTGGCTTGCAATGGCCCATATATTGCCCATACTTGTCCAACACTTTAAATTTTTTTTTGCGCGGGTACCTTTCAATTGAGCTAAAACTAATGTACTAAATAACATCGCCGTAATATAACCACGCGCGAAAATACCCGCTTTTCATTGGCATTATTTATAACACCTGTTGCGCCAATTTTTCCTGTAACACTTGACGAAAAAAAAAAGAAATAGAAGAAAAGTCGCGCAATAATGCGTGATTTCACTCTCTTTCTTTCTTTTTCACCGGTCATATCTATACTTATACTACTACTACTACTTGCTTGGGATTGATCAATCAATAATAAACGTAGAGGTTGAGAGAGAGAAAGAGAGAGAGAGAGGGAGGGAGAAGAACGGAGAGAGAGATAACTCCCCATACTTTGTCACTGGATCGTAAGCACGATTGCATTTCATGGGCTCTATTTTAGTCAATCAAGTTGACATTGATTATTACAACCGTTGCTCTCTCGGTCGCGCTCGCTGTCGTCGTTTGTCGTCGCAGTGCGTGCAGATCTGTGTCGTAAAAATGATGATGACGGCCTGGGAAAATATCATTCGTGTCGCGGGTAATGAAGATCTTTCGTTGATTGAACGCGAATGATTAATAGAATATAAATAATTTAGATTGAAAATTACATATGTATAGGCATTTCTAGATTCAATTTTCCCGACCTGGAAATCCTAGCTCAATAAATTCGGATAATCTTTCGATTAGGAACATTAATATTAAAACCGTATCGTAAATCTCTTATACATATATAAATCCAGAGGAATCACATTAATATTATATCTCTTACTGAGAAAAAATTTTCATTGAATGAACAGAAAGGTGGTTTTGCTATTGAATTAATAGAATTTCGGTTGCATTAACAGAAATGTTCATTGATTCAACAGCATCCCTACTGTAAATATTCACAATTGAAATTGCTGTTAATTTAAGTGTAGCCATTAAAGCAACGGAAATTTAGTTGAAGTGAACTAACGCCCCTGGTAGAAAATTAAGCATATTTTATAGCTAACGTGTTAATTAAATGGAAGCATTTTTATAGCAAAAATCATAATGCAAAAATAATATAATTCATCTAAAAGTTCTACTATTACTTAAAATATATATTTTATGAAGTGTAAATGCCATAATTTATTTCGGATTGGTATACAATTATGAAATACAAGCAATGTTCTTTTTTATGGGTCTGAAGTTTGTAACGTTGTAGTGCAACGAAATAAAAAAATATTTGATATTACTTCTAGTTTATAATAATTAGTATTAGTTTTGTGTGTAGATTTATTGTTTTATAGTATCAAATAACTCTATAACAAAGATTTAACAAAAATTTCCATTGCTTAATAACTTAAATTAATTGTAAAAAAATTACTTTGTTGCACTCCAGCGATGCAAACTTCAGACTCATTCTTTTTTAGCCATAAAGTTAACTGAAAAATAGCTAGCTTCTGGTTAATCAGGGTTTCAAATCGAAACAAGCTGCCTTGAGGAGGTTCTTACGTTAGGTGAAATTGTCGAAAATATCTTTAAACTAATAAATTATTGTTTTTTGTACCTAACTTGACATTGTTGGCGACTTTTTAGGTAGCGTTGCCGATCATAATCATAAGAAAAATGGTTTTGAAAATCTATATTTTTACACGGGGATTGTGGGGGCGATGACAAAAGTCACCGAATATTGTGATATATCTTCTTAGAAAGTGTCGATAAATAAATGAAAATCCGATGTATTTCTAGTGAGGTCTCATTTCCTATTTAAGGTGGTTCCCTGGAGATCAGAGTTGATTCAACACATACTTGGAATTACACTTAGGTCAATAAAGACATAACGAATGTCATATCCAAATTTCAGAGCATTTTATCGTTTGGCTTCTGAGTAATTGCTGTGTAAAGTTACACTGATTACGTAGGATATGGATATATATATATATATATATATATATATATATATATATATATATATATATATATATATATATATATATATATATATATATGTGTGTGTGTGTGTGTGTGTGTGTGTGTGTGTGTGTGTGTGTGTGTGTGTGTGTGTGTGTGTGTGTGTGTGTGTGTGTGTGTGTGTGTGTGTGTGTGTGTGTGTGTGTGTGTGTGTGTGTGTGTGTGTGTGTGTGTGTGCGTGCGTGCGTGCGTGCGTGCGTGCGTGCGTGCGTGCGTGCGTGCGTGCGTGCGTGTGTATATCTCGAAACTGTCACGTTATGTATCTATTTTACAACAATATTTAAGCAACGAGATTCAAGTCAGACTTGGAATTTTACGTACACATAGAATATATAATAAGGAATGTTTTCGCACAAGAATGAAGTAGATTCATCGTTTCATTATTAAAATAGAGTGTCTTAAAAATATCGCTTTCGCAATCTTGATATGTTTCGAGGGTTATGTACGCTCAGCGCGCCAGCGTGCACTCTTTATCTCTCTCGCTCAAAGCTGTCTGTCTCTCTTTTACCCAGGTAACCACCTTAAAATAAAGAAATATTCAGGTAGCCGATGAAACGAAAGATATATTTAATGAAAAAGTTGTGTAAATGTGTAGGTTAGAGGGAAAGTCAATAACATGAGGTCATGTGACCAGAAATATACTATGCGCGCGAGAATTCGAAATAAGACTTTTTTCTATTGTGATCTACACTTTTTTCATGAATTGCCCTGTGCTCACTTCACGGATTCTTCTTACACTGTACCGCTCTTTTTCAGGTGAAGACATCCCGATAAACATAAGCTCAAATAATTTATGGTGTACTTGTAAGTTCAATGTGTTTGAAGTTTGCAACGTTGGGATCCAATGAAAAATAGATTTTTGTAAAATCGGTTTTTTCCACTTGGACTCGGTTTAATACAACAAAACATGATTAAATACATATAAAAAACCAAAAAACATCAAATACCAAGCAACCCCCATCCCCAATCGAAGATTATATAGCGGCGGGAGGAGAAAAAAAATTCTCACTTCGTTGTTTTAGGTAAGGCGGTTGATTTTATGGCGGATTATCAAATCCAACGATAAAACGAGGCCAGAAAAAAATTACGAACAAAATCGATTCCCCGGAACACCCCCAAATGGCCGATTATATAGAGGTGGAAGGAGAAAAAAAATTCTCACTTCGTTGTTTTAGGTAAGGCGGTTGATTTTATGGCGGATTATCAAATCCAACGATAAAACGAGGCCAGAAAAAAATTACGAACAAAATCGATTCCCCGGAACACCCCCAAATGGCCGATTATATAGGGGTGGAAGGAGAAAAAAAATTCTCACTTTGTTGTTTTAGGTAAGGCGGTTGATTTTATGGCGGATTATCAAATCCAACGATAAAACGAGGCCAGAAAAAAATTACGAACAAAACCGATTCCCCGGAACACCCCCAAATGGCCGATTATATAGGGGTGGAAGGAGAAAAAAAATTCTCACTTCGTTGTTTTAGGTAAGGCGGTTAATTTTATGGCGGATTATCAAATCTAACGATAAAACGAGGCTAGAAAAAAATTACGAACAAAACCGATTCCCCGGAACACCCCCAAATGGCCGATTATATAGGGGTGGAAGGAGAAAAAAAATTCTCACTTCGTTGTTTTAGGTAAGGCGGTTAATTTTATGGCGGATTATCAAATCTAACGATAAAACGAGGCTAGAAAAAAATTACGAACAAAATCGATTCCCCGGAACACCCCCAAATGGCTGATTATATAGGGGTGGAAGGAGAAAAAAATTCTCACTTCGTTGTTTTAGGTAAGGCGGTTGATTTTATGGCGGATTATCAAATCCAACGATAAAACGAGGCCAGAAAAAAATTACGAACAAAATCGATTCCCCGGAACACCCCCAAATGGCCGATTATATAGAGGTGGAAGGAGAGATACAGTTATCATCATTTTTTAAATATATTAAGTAGCCAAATTCGGCTAAATCTGAACATGGCAAAAATCTTTCGTTCACTATGAACGTTCGAAATTTCAAGCACCTGAATTTTTTTTCTCCTTCCACCCCTATATAATCGGCCATTTGGGGGTGTTCCGGGGAATCGATTTTGTTCGTAATTTTTTTCTGGCCTCGTTTTATCGTTGGATTTGATAATTCGCCATAAAATTAACCACCTTACCTAAAGCAACGAAGTGAGATTTTTTTTTCTCCTTCCACCCCTATATAATCGTCCATTTGGGGGTGTTCCGGGGAATCGATTTTATTCGTAATTTTTTTCTAGCCTCGTTTTATCGTTAGATTTGATAATCCGCCATAAAATTAATCGCCTTACCTAAAACAACGAAGTGAGAATTTTTTTCTCCTTCCACCCCTATATAATCGGCCATTTGGGGGTGTTCCGGGGAATCGATTTTTTCGTAATTTTTTTTCTAGCCTCGTTTTATCGTTAGATTTGATAATCCGCCATAAAATTAACCGCCTTACCTAAAACAACGAAGTGATAATTTTTTTTCTCCTTCCACCCCTATATAATCGGCCATTTGGGGGTGTTCCGGGGAATCGATTTTGTTCGTAATTTTTTTCTGGCCTTGTTTTATCGTTGGATTTGATAATCCGCCATAAAATCAACCGCCTTACCTAAAACAACGAAGTGAGAATTTTTTTTCTCCTTCCACCCCTATATAATCGGCCATTTGGGGGTGTTCCGGGGAATCGATTTTGTTCGTAATTTTTTTCTAGCCTTGTTTTATCGTTAGATTTGATAATCCGCCATAAAATTAACCGCCTTACCTAAAACAACGAAGTGAGAATTTTTTTTCTCCTTCCACCCCTATATAATCGTCCATTTGCGGGTGTTCCGGGGAATCGATTTTGTTCGTAATTTTTTTCTAGCCTCGTTTTATCGTTAGATTTGATAATCCGCCATAAAATTAACCGCCTTACCTAAAACAACGAAGTGAGAATTTTTTTTCTCCTTCCACCTCTATATAATCGGCCATTTGGGGGTGTTCCGGGGAATCGATTTTGTTCGTAATTTTTTTCTGGCCTCGTTTTATCGTTGGATTTGATAATCCGCCATAAAATCAACCGCCTTACCTAAAACAACGAAGTGAGAATTTTTTTTCTGCTCCCGCCGCTATATAATCTTCGATTGGGGGATGGGGGTTGCTTGGTATTTGATGTTTTTTGGTTTTTTATATGTATTTAATCATGTTTTGTTGTATTAAACCGAGTCCAAGTAGAAAAACCCGATTTTACAAAAATCTATTTTTCGTTGGATCCCAACGTTGCAAACTTCAAACACATTAAGTTCAACCGCCGAGTAGGTATTGCTGTAGGTTAAATGTGTTTACGCGCAGAAGTTAAAAGACATCGTGTAAGGTCATATGCGTATGTGCTATATCGGTAACCTACTGAGAACTACTCTGTTCAACTCAGATGTATACTTTCTTTTCAACTAAAGTTAATTTTACCTATGCATAAAACCATGGTTATCATTTATAGTTGAAAATGTCATCTAAATTTATTTTGTTAATTTACACAGGTTAACTTTTTACAGTCAACGTATATTGTGCAACGTTTTTATATGGTGTATCGTTGACTAGCGAGTAACGCAAGAACCTCATTAATGTTAAACCAAAAATATCAGTTTTTTCAAAATACTAGCACTATTTCTGATAAATTGATCAGAATATAATTTTAAGTCTGACGTCCGCAACAATTGCGAACTTATATTATTTAAAAAAAAATACTGGAATTAGTTAACTGGACTTTTTCCCCGAAAATCGCGAACGTCGGCGCACCCCGCGAGCTTCGCGGAAGCTCGCGTCACGGCTCGGTCGACGGGCCGCACCCGCGGACTTACGGGGAGGGGAGCGAGCCGTCCGCAACCCCAGTAGCAGCCTATTCGCTGACCGTTTGCCGCCGCCTTGCGGCAACCAATCCACGAGTGCGACCGCTTATCCCCAATCCTCGCTGAGGCATTTCGTTTAGCTCCGATTTTTCGGAGCACAGTTCCAAATAAAACTGTGTTCATAATGTACTTAAGTGTGAGCCGCAAGTGCGGGACAAAAAAAACACCTCCATATATAAAAATTAATAATAAATTCGGTTAGCGTAAAGGAATTCAAAAAAGATTAATTCTACAATTGAGAAAATTTATATTTTTAATTTCATTTTTCATTTATGGTTTGACTTAAAATATTAACTCTTTTAAAACAACAGAATCGTACTATTAAATAAACAGCCTTTGTACTGTCAATTCGACTTAGATGCCAATTGTTTATTATTTCAACAGCAAAAGTCTGTTGAATCAATCAAATTTTTTCTCAGTGCTATTATAATTCTGCTCCGAAAAATATGAGTCTGAAGTTTGCAACGTTGGAGTGCACAAAATGAAAAAAAAATATTCATTTTACTTCAATTCTATACTAATTAATATTGACTTTGTGTGTAAATTTAGTGTTTTGTAGTATAAAATATAACCTTACAACAAATGGTTGGGCAAAATTTCCATTGTTTAATAACTTCAATCAAATGTAAAAAGTTATTTCGTTGGATTCCAACGATGTAAACTTCAGACTCATCGAAAAATACCACCTATAATCTCATGGGTCTAAAGTTTGCATAGTTGGAGTGCAGCGAAGTAATTTTTTACACTTGCTTAAAGTTATTAAACATTGTAAATTTTACCTAAACCTTCGTTATAAAGCTGCTATATACTATAAAACACTAAATCTACAGACAAAATTAATATTAATTAGTATAAACTTGAAGTAAAATCAATTATTTTTTTTTTATCTCATTGTGCCCCAACATTGCAAACTTCAGACCCATATAATCTCATTATTTTTCCATCGACGCGTTGTCGACCTCTTCGCTACAAAGTTTTCCTAAATCGAAAAATGACGTCACCATTCTATTATATCCAACAATCCTCACCCACTTAGTTCAACACGATTAAAAAAAGTCGAACCCTTCCTCTGCATGCCTATACCAAATCGCCCTCCACGGAAATCGCACATCTCAGCAAGATACAAAATTACCCAAACCCTCCGGCCATTTGGCGTCGCGCGCGTTTCGATCCCTCCTCTCTCACTTCCGCCACACCACCAGCGCGATCATCAAGCGGAAGCTTTTCCAGCTTACTCCACGCACCAGAGGTCATTATGCATTCGAGCGTATTTACATAACGGCGATTAGCATGCCCCTCGCGCACCGCGCCGCCCTACGAATAATTGCCGCTCGCTCGCTCAGGCTCTAACAAATGGCCGAAACTTCATCTAATTATCCAAAGCGCAGCGCACGCAGTAGCACGCAGCGTTTATTGACGCGCGTCCATTGAAACGCAAACGTCAATTTCCCGCCGCCGTCCTGCGCGCGTGTCTCGCTCTCCCTCTCTCTCTCTCTCTGCCCCTGTACGTAACGATGACGCCGAAAAGCCTGCAATTGTATCTGTTTGCGCGTATACATCAAGGATGGAAGAGAAGGAGAGAGAGAGAGAGAAGCCATCTGAAAATCCGATGGACTCGCTGACCCGCCGCCGTCAGTACACGTGTGTGACGGTTCGCTTGTTTTTGGCGTGCGGAATGACGCGATTCGCGCGCACGCCAGGGTGAGACGATTGGAAATGATTTTTCCGCGAGGCTATTTTCCGGATGGTGAAATTGGAGGGAAAAAAAATGTGTTGAATCGTCGAAAACGG
Source organism: Torymus aiolomorphi (assembly GCA_036365515.1). NCBI lineage: Eukaryota > Metazoa > Arthropoda > Insecta > Hymenoptera > Torymidae > Torymus > Torymus aiolomorphi. The sequence continues at coordinate 72,166,499 of CM070874.1, read as the reverse complement.
CCCGGGATGAGAAAGATAAAGTGGAACAGGATGAATATAGATTATTTGAATTTTCGAATTAATTAATAGCCTATATATCGCTATCGGAATTCGATTTCCCTACTCATATAATATATTTCAATTATTTTCATATTTAAAGTCTTCGTCGCTGCGTGTGTATATACACCGTCGACACACGCCGATAAAAATTATAACATATCATCCCGCATTTATCGAGAACTTTCCACTATGCGCGCGCGTGCAGACTTTCTACTTGTCGTCGTAGTCGTCAAACAAATTCAGTTTTCATCAACCGAAGAAATCGAAACATCCGAGAGAGAGAGAGGAGAGAGAGAGAGAGAGAGAGAGAGAGAGAGAGAGAGAGAGAGAGAGAGAGAGAGAGAGAGAGAGGAGCCTCTGTATTTACCCGCCTTCTAATGCTATAGTTCACCTCCGCACCGGCGCCAGATTTAAATCTCTCGCTCTCCGTATACTTTCACAAATTAGACCACGGATTATCGTACACACACACACGAGAGTGAGCGAGAGAAAAACTAGGCCTCATAAAGTAATTTTCTCCCTCTCCTGCGCGCGCGCGCGTGCTCGCGTTCCGTATTTGTTTACGACTGCTCAAATAGCGAGGGGAGGGGAAACGAGGTCGACCTGGCGCGTGTGCTCAGCGCTCGACAATTTCAAAAACGATCTGCTGCGAAGATGCGTTCGTCCGCCGTTACGTACACACACACACACACACACACGGGCGCGTGATGACGAGGAATCACGGCTACGTAATTGTCTCTCGCTCTCTCGCTCTCGTGTGTGAGCATATGGTCGGCGCGTTATGTGTATAAGGTTTGGTGAACGTATATAGGAGATTCACGCTGGATTGTAGCCTTTGACTAGTTCTTGGACTGTGTGTTAAACCAGGATTCTGGAAGCTTTGGAAATTAGGAATTGAACGGTTGAACAGAGATAAATTGTTTTTTTTTTCTCTATCATAAAATTATTCGAGAATTTGCTAGCCGGTTTCTCGCGTACTTTAAAAATTTTAGAACAAACATAATAAAGGAGAAAAAAAAGTGAAAAGCATGTAGTGACATAATCAAACATCAATACAAAATTGTCTAAAATATTAGCAAAAAAAGCAAAAATTTATAATTATACTAGACAATTATCAACCACCGCGATAGACTCCCTCTACCCAATATATCAATCCCCAACTAATAACAGACCCTAAAACCCTTATCAATGCCTCAGCACCACTTGGCCCGGTCGACGACCACCGCCCATTCCACGATAAAACTCGCGAACCCACTCTCTCTCTCTCTCTCTGCCGTCCGAATTTCAGCTCATCGGAAGTCCACTCGTTGTCGACCAGTTCTCTCTCTCCCTCTCGCTGCACGAGCAAAAACCGCACTCTCTCTGCTCTCTGCCGGTACGGCTATCTCGTCCGCTCGGCTCGCTTGATTTAACATCGTATAACTTTCGAGGCGAGGCGAGTCTCGAAAAACGACGGTTGTCGCCGCCGGGCCGAAGTGCTGCCGCCGCCGCGATTGCAAGCGCCCGCCTCTTGGAGCGCGTGGAGGTGACGTCGAGATCTGATATTGGGTGACCGGAAAGAATGGGGGGAGGGGGGGGGGGGTGATCGTTAGAGCGAGTATTTTGGGGTTTGGGGTGTAGGACTTTTGGTCGTTTGGAGATAGAAAGAGATTGCAGTAGTGCGGGTGAGGTGGTGAAGAATGGATATTTTTTTTTTGTTTGGGGCTAACTTAAGGGCGGTTACGTGTAAAATCGGGGGTTTTGATGTTAATGAATTGATGCGGTTGTGGAATTTCACGTTTGAGAATAAAACTTTTTATAGACCGGGAGAAGAGATCGATATCATAACGTTCTATTAAAAAAACATGAAAATGAGAGCTCTGAATGAAATTTAAGATCTGTTTAATTTCAAGTGCATCAGGTAATCTTGAACAAAGCACCTATATACCTTCATTTTAAAGTGCACCCAAAGAAACCAGTTACCGAACATAAACAAATACGGCGACGACGTTCCATAACTCCCGGCGACGAGCGAAAATAATAGTTTTAGCATCGCAACCAGCTCTTCGACTTCGCGACTCTTAATCGCCATAGCCACTTTAAAGAAAACCTCCCCTATAAATCCGTTAAAAAGCACCACACCAGTTCCAGTCTCCACTATACCGTCAAGAAATCCCAGCGCCAAAACAAAGAGAACCGCGCGCGCCGCACACTCGAAAACGACCCGGAGAGCTAGAGAGAGAGAGAGAGAGAGCCATATCCCACAACTACACATTACGCGCATACATTTCGCTCTCTCGTCCGCTCCTGGAACGCGAAAAACGCGTCGTCGTCTGCGGAAATCCCCGGCAATAACTGTAATCGTATACCCATAAGACTCGCTGGAACGAGTCTCCCTCTCGTCGTTTAGCTGTGCCATCTCGTTCTTCCTCCCCAGCATCTGCATTCTCCCTCTCTCCTTTTCGCGAATACGCATAACGCCGCTATATATCGATCTTTTCGGACGTGGCGGTTCACCGCAACGCGGGTGCTCTCGTATCCAATTAGAGAAACAAATGCGCTCCCGCTCTCTTGTAACCTCTCTGTGAGTGCCTTTTGACAGATGCTTCTCTCTCTATCTCGTGGAAATTCATTCCGCTATATACTACTAATCGCAGTGATTGCCAATTTCGGAGGCTCTCGTCGGGATATACACCGGGAGCAACCACGCACTTGTGTACGCGTGACTGTGTGTGGGGCATCGCGATGGCTTCGATGCGTGCCTGCGTTCGATTCTTTTGGATGGTTGGAGGTTGCGATGATGCGGTCGCAGCTGGTGGCCGATGCGGCCGTGGTGTTTCGCTTCTCTTCTCTTTGATTTGCCGCGTCCGGAGAGAGATCTCGCCGAGCAGTAGGGGGAAAAATGAATTGGAATGGCTCAAAGGTTTTGGAATCAAAGTAACTTTGAATATTTCGTTGAAGCATGTGCGTGTGTGTGTGCAGTTTTGCGAAATGACAGACTCGTCGCCTTTGAGCTTTTGTTAATTTAATTTTCATTTTTCTTTTTAAAGGTAAAATTAATAGGTCAAAGGTAATTTCAAATCTTTTTACCTGAGTATTAAAAAATAACGTAGAGTCAGGTGAAACATCATAAACCGGTGACGGTAGCGGCGTTCCGCCGGACAAAAACATATTTTTCCACTGCGTAGCTGGTTAAAAACATTCTCTGCAAACTATATAATTTATTGTTTTCACAACGGTTATGTTGCGTCCGCATATCCTAAGCCGATTTCTTTAAGCTCGGGAGAGAACTTTTTCCACTCATTGTGCGCAGATGTTTATTTTCCCTAACGCGCAGCGAATATTTTCACGCGCGTTGCGTCGCACTACTGTTTGCCGAGAGAGGAAAGAGAGAGACAAAATTCGACCTACAGTACACAAAAAAATTCTAGCGAAATGTAATTTTCAACCTCCCGAACTCTTTTTGTCGATCTCTCTTTTTTTCCCCTCGTTGATTGTCAAAAATTAAAAAGCAGTACTTGCACAGAGCTTTTATTTTTTTCTATATACTCGAACATCTCTGTCGAATATTTCTAACAAAACTAATTGAATACTTTCAATTGAATTGTATGTTGATTGGAATCAATTAACCGATTTCCCAAAAATAATAAAAATTTCTACATTCTTGACAAAATTTCTTGACATTTCCTCCGAATTTTTCATTTCCACCAATTACTCTCGCCGTCCAATACGTCCTTTAAATTGGAATAAGTGAATATTCACTTATTCGAATTTACATAGAAAAGAAAATAGAATTAGAATCAGAATTTACGTTGCCCCCGAATGCATACCTCCAACGACGATAAAAAATTATGGGTCTGCGAAGATTGCATCGTTGGAATGCAACGAAACAACTCTTTACATTTAATTAAAGTTATCAAGCATGATCGGAATTTTATCCTAACCTATTTTATATCACGTTATTTGATACTATAAAACACAACATCTACACGCAAAATTAATATTAATTAGTCTAAAAACTCGAAATAAAATAAAAAATTTTTCTTTTATTTCGTCGCACTCCAAAGTTGCGCAAACGTGAGACTCATAAAAAAAATTCGCTACATCCAGTAATAAACCACCACACACGACTAGTCACTTTTCCACAAGCCCCATTCGCTCCTAAAACCCATCATCACGACGCCATTCCCGATCCGACTGCAGCACCGCCCTTCCAAAAACCTCACCTTAATGCCAGTCTCAACCTCCCTCCTCTATTCTGCCCAACAACAGCAACTCCAACCGATCGATCCACCCATCATCATCATCATCGTTTCTCCTATGCACGCACGCGCGCGTGCGCGCGCCGATCGGCCTCTAATCGCGGCGTACGCACGTACGTACCTAATCAAAGGCGCCTCTCGCCGATTGTTTGGAGTTTGACGAATGCGCACTGCGCGCTTTGTGTGATTTAATTGTCCAGATGAGGAGGGAGAGAGAGAGAGAGAGAGCGGCACCCGGAAGAAGAATAGACATATACACACACGCGCAGCGCGCTGCTTCCGATATTTATTGCGCTCGCAGCAGCAGCGCTGACAGCGGATATGCAAATCACTCCCCCGTGCCTCTCCCAAACTCGTTCTCCCCCCTCCTCTCTGTAACGAATTTCCAGAGCCATTAACTCGCCGATTTTTTGTCGCTCGCATCACGCTTTGGCCGATACAATATATATACATATGTACTCTCTTTTCGCACCTATAGACGCGGTGCCGGTTAATGACACGTTAATAAACGCTTCTTTTCACTTTCTTTTCACTTTGCAATACTCACGATCATTATACAGAGACGACAGGCTAAAAATCATCCCACACGGCCAGCAGGAGCAGCTCAGCGAGAAAGCAGCGTATGCGCACGCTGTCCAAATTAGGCGCGCGCGCTCGCGCTCATTGACCGGCGCTCGCGCATGAATGGGCCTTGCCATACGCGCGTGGGCGGGAGTGCAGTGTGTGCGCGTGTGTGTGAATGTCTCGCGGCGAACGGAAAACTCGCCGCGCCGGTTCTCACTCCCCCCCCCCCTCCATTCGTTCACCTTCCGCTTATTACTACACTCGCGCGTGTAACAATCTTTTTTTTTCTCTCTCGTCGCGGAGGACGCGACATTCTTGTAGCAGCAGCCAATTATACGGCCGCAGCGGTGGCGAGGAGAAAGAAGAAGAAGAAGTTTCACCGTGGGTTCTCGAAGTTTTTTTCCGCTGATCGGGCGCGAGCGCGGTATAAGGAGAGAAGACGAGGAGGAGAAAGAAAGAAAGCCGAGACGCCGCGGCGGTTGCTGACGAGTGCGAAATAGCGCTTAATCATGCATATTGCGCGGGCCGCCGTCGTGCTCGGTCGTACGTCTCGCGCGTTGGCTAATTAAAATTAGCCTTAATATTCGCTAATGGCGCGCGAGCCTCAGGTCAGACCATTGCGAGACACTGACGTAATCCCCAACTTTTATAAATATAACCATTCGTACACACATTCTTTACGTATATATACGTACGTAAAAAAAATTGAGTTTGGGAGACGTTTGTGAAAAATTTTGTTTGGCTTTAGTTTGGGAAAACGCACGCAATGAGAGAATGCCAAACTTCTCAGTTCGTCATAGAACATTTTTTAATAGTTTGGCAATCTTTTCCCATCAATTCATTTTTTAAGAGATGAAGTTTAAGAAATGTTTTTCGAAGCGTTGGGCAAAATTTGTAAAAGAACGATTTAGGAAAAGTTGAGAAAAACCTTTGAAAAAATTTGAACAAAATTTTTTTTTGTAATCTTTTAAAGAAATTTTTAATTTAAAAGAAATTTTGAGTTGTTCCCTCGCCCACCCACCTTTAGCCCCGCACTGTAACTTACAGCCCGAACTGGACTGCTTTTTTACTCATACTCGGAAAAACGATCCTCCGGTACCAAAATAAAATTCTTCCCGAAAAAATCTTCTTGCAATAAAAAGGACTTCCTCCCGCGCGGTAGAATCGTAATTCAATTATAGGAACTGTGGTTTCCTGTTATAGGAGGCTAATCCTCTTGCAGGAGTAGAATTTTACGTTTTATTACAAGAATATTATGTGTCAGTAATGGAGGAATGATATTTTGGGTCTTAAGTCCCCAAAACTATTATATAAATATCATTAAATTTGTAAAATAAGTTTTATTGATAGCAGATGACACTAGGCCTACTATATAAATATTTAAAATAACTAAAGTCTTTTTATTCCATTCATGTATAACAATTTTATTTTTACATTAATTATTTATTTATTTTTTTGTTAATAATTATTATATATACGGGAGGAATTCCTCTTATCGCGATGCGACATTGTTAGTGTTGTGGCGTGACCGTTGTGACCATCACAAGACGGTCATATGACCGTCACAGGACGATCACAAGACTCATCAAAATATGACCCTTTTTCGTCATAAATTCCAAATCCCTTTCGCGGTAATTAATATTAATTTCTTTTTTATTGGTCATACGACCAAAATTTTTATGACCGTCATTCTACAACTATGTAGTTGAAGGGAGCTCAAGTTAAGAAAATTTAAAGCTTTTATTTATTTATAATTTGAATTGGGTAAGATCCGCGTGCGTACTTTAAAGCGCTTTTCTCAGCTTCTACTTTTGCGACAAATATTTTTTATTGGTCATATGACCAAAAATTTTATGACCCTCATTTTACAACTATATAGTTGAATGGAATTTAAGTTAAGAAAATTTAAAGTTTTCATTTATTTATAATTTGAATTAGGTAAGATCCGCGTGCGTACTTTAAAGCGCTTAATCACAGCTTCTACTTTTGCGGCAAGTATCTTTTATTGGTCATATGACCGAAAATTTTATGACCATCATTTGACAACTATATAGTTGAAGGGAGTTTAAATTAACAAAATTATTTATGACATGTCTCGTCATATGACTGTTCGAAAATGTGACGGTCATTTTACAACAAAAATTTGAAATTTTCACTTATGACGGTCATTTTGGTCATAAGACGGTCATGTTTTGTGTCATAAGACCAAATTGAAAATGACGTGTCATTTTGCAACACTAGACATTGTACCAAGCGGATATTCCTCCTTCCATAGGAAGATATTCTCTTGGCCCTATTTTTAACTGAAAATCCTCCTCCGACAGGCAGATTCTCTTTGGTATAGGAAGGTCGTCTTCTAAGTGCAAGTATTCTCATACGCCATCTGTCAGTAGTCGCGCGCACTTGAATCATTTATTCATGAAAATTTTGCGAAAGGTTATGCCAAACTTTTCAAAAACGTTCTATCATGAATTGGAAAGTTCGGCATTGTCTCATTGCATACTCTCTAAATTCGAATAAGTGGAATTCACTCTCAATAAATGAATATTCACTTATTGAGAGTGAATTCCACTTATTCGAATTTAGAGAGTACGTATTCCCAAACTTAAGCCAAACAAAACTTTTCCCAAACTTCTTCCAAACGAGGGATACACTCGCACACATCTTGCCATGTATTCAACTCCATACATACCCCAAGACGCGTTAGTATATATGTAGTACCACCGGCAATCCTAAACTATAACTTCGCTGTAGCATTCGCTGCGCTGCTGCTACCCTCTGACTGACCGGTCTCTAACTACCGGGCACTTATACGTGAGATATAGGAGCAGCGCGGATGCCGCAGCTCTCAAATTATATCCTGCGGGTGTTCTGCCCGTCTCTGATGCATAAAGCCGCGCGCGTTCGCACCTCCAAGATGACCGTCGTACGTATACGTGTAGGCATTGAGGTGTGGCGAGAGGGAGAGATCGCAACGCGCGCGATTGATATTAAGGGGAGAAGGGAGATAGAGAGAGAATATGCGTCTGAATTGCGTGGACCGCTAACGCAAAGGGAGGAGATGGGTGATGCGTTATTCAAACGGTTGGGGTTAGTTGGGGAAGATATAGATAGAGAGGGAGAGATAGAGAGGATGATGGGTATAGTCGAGAGCTTGTGTAGGGGGAGAATTGATGGTGTTTTTTCGGAGAAGTAAGAGAGGGAGTAATGAAGGAGCTAACAGTTATTTGATATTTGGTATGTGCGAGTGATGTGGTTTTATTGGTTTACGAGAAATTCCATAGTGAGTCATTCGTATAAGTGTTGCGTGCATGAACGACATATCAACTTTATATACATGGAAAGAAATACCCTATGAAAAATTACTAGAATCTCAGGTAAAGATGGGACATACTCACACTCTTGAGCAATTTAGTATACTTCTACTAATTATTAGCATAGTTCTATTAAAAATTAATAGAAAAAGTTTTAAAATATATTATAGTTACGATTAATTTTTAGTAGATAATATGGTAAAAATTTTAAATCTAAATTTTAACAGAATAGAAAATAATTTTTACCATATTATCTACTAAAAATTAATAGAATTAGTTTAATTTTTAGTCTAAGTTATACTGAAAATTTAATAGACAGTATAGTAATTTTGTTGGCGCGAGGGCTGTCGGTAAAACAGGGTGTACCATATGTAGACAAGTCGAAACCTTACTTATAAGTGCGGCAGTGGCCGAGTGGATAAGAGCACAGCTTCGTAATCGGATGGTCGAGGGTCCGAATCTCCTTCTCCGGAGTTTTTTTTCACATGAATTTCAACCTCTCGTCAAAATTACTATAATATATTATAAAACTTGATAGAATGCAAGTATGTCTCACTTTTAATTAACACTCTAGTAATTTTTATTGGATATTCCACTAATTTTTCATAAGGAATTTTTTTCCGTGTAGGAACCTTAAACGGCGATAATTACACGTATACGCTTATTAGCGTAGCTCACATTAAAATGACAAAACCTCTCTCGAGTGATGTTTGATTTTCATAATTATCATAGCAGTAGCCGCTGCTGCGCTCATTTCGCAACGGAACGTTAGAGTCGGTGCTGCCGATCTTGTCCGTTTCAATTAAAATTAAGCAAAAACACCGCGAGCGTTCGTTACCTATAAAAAACAGCGGCAAAATATACACACGCGTATGTATACACAGTCGGTATATAGTTAGCGTTAGCCGCGCGTATTAAAACTGGTATATCATAAATAAACGCGTGTAATCAATTATGATAATTGAGTGCGCGTGTATACTGTACAGAAATACTCGACGCGGGCGCTGGAAAACAGATGATTAAGTTTTCGAATTTTTAGGACGCATTCATCGTCGCCGCGTCGGAAATAGTCATGAAATATTCATATAGAGTTTAATGACGGGCTTGTATACTATTTTGATACACACTTCTCTCTCTCTCTCTCTCTCTCAACGAGTCGTGTTTACATAACGACATTATATACATTTTCATGGCTGTTTTTCCACGCGGATCTCCTTTATATAGGAAGACGAGAGATAACACGCGCGGGGGCCAATCAATTAGAGGGTATAATCGACGAACGAGAGAGTTTCCGTTTCCCCGAGCACGTCGTCCCTCTCCTCCTTCTCTCGAGAGTTATTAGAGGACGAACGTGCGCACACATACACAAAAAGGCAGCACGTCAAAATTGCCTTATCAAGGGGTTAAAGCGACGGGGCGTCCGGTTTTTCTTGCGCGCCGCGGGCTCCCGTGAGCAAACTTCGCAGGAGGATGGAGGGAAGTTATCGGACGGTGTTATTCCAATTATTGGCGGCTATTAAGCGGGCGGTGACGGCGCGCTGGTGGCGGGAAAAATTGATTGGATTTAATTACACCGCGCGGGGATAGAGAGGGTGAAAGATGGTTTTTGAATGGGTTATTTCATCGCCGCTTTGTTGCCTGAGAGTAGGGTAAATTAATTTTCATGGTTGGAGGCCGCTGAGCCACTGATTAAAAGCGAAGAATGAACGTATTAATTAATTATCCTTGTCGTTGAGAAAACAGGGTTCTATAGGTGGTATACAATGGTGTGTTATTAGTAATCAAAGAATACTTTGTATTATAACCGTTGATTCTTTATTAAATATATTTTTTGTAACACATGCCCGATTTTCGCCGTTTTTCGGCCTAAAAAGAGGTCCTAAAGTAATTTTTTTTTTCGACCGACGGAAAAAAAATACTTCTTTGTAGTACCTAGGGCGTAAAGTGGGCCTTTTTAGATCAAGTGTGGAGTTTGCAGTACTCGTCTTCGGTTTGCAAAACGTACTCGCCTTCGGCTCGTACTGTAAACTCCATACTCGGTCTAAAAAGGCCCACTTTACGCCCTAGGTACACAATATACTATTTATGTCTATATATATCGTATAGCATAAAAACCCACTGGATGCCATATAAACAAACACAATTTCACTCGACATCCTCCCACCTATACTCCGCCGTTACCCGGAGCAAAGAAACTCGTTCGGATCTCTCTCTACCACTCACCATTACCTCAACGCATTCGAAAATAAGGTGCGAACGCGGCCGCATACCCCGTATCGGCAGCACCATCATCCAAATCGAAACCGCTTACCTCACTATATAGCACTACCCACCACAAGTTACCTGAAATCACCTCAAAACCCCCTCCCACAATTCGGAATTTCCATCTCAGCGCGTATATACCTCTTTATTTTACAGCTCTTGCCGAAGGGGGGCAAATGAAGCGGCCCGTAATTCCGCGTTTGCAGCCGCACACGCGGATGCCTCGACTGATATCGCGCAATATCCCCGCGCGCCGATAAACTTCGGAATGCGCGCGAGGTTATGACTCGCCTTTTCGCGCGCTGTATAGTTGTACTGCTGCTGCTGCTCTGCACAGGCTGTAATGTCTTGAAGTGTGCGAGTCGTTTGTTTCCCTCCACCCCTCGTTCGCCTATACTCTCGTTGATTAAAGCCAATGGATTTTCTGGACTGTGTAAGAATCGATTGTAGCGCGCGCGCGATATTGCCCGTTGATAATTTAGCGCGCGCCGCTGGCTTTTTTGCGCTTTTCACGCGCGGTGGTATAAGAGCGTCATTACGGGGATATAGTGGTTGAGAGAGGGAGAGAGAGAGAGAGACGAAGGATGAATTGTCGGGGTAATGCAAATCGACGGGGAGTACGTAGTAGAGGGCTTCTACGGCTGATTGAAAAAGTTTATTTGACAATGAAGTATTTGTCTTGCTTCTTGTACTGGTCTTGGCTTTTTTTTTAAGTGCGCGCGTTTCTAACTGCGGACGGATGCAATTTCAGAAGTTTGGAGTTCGTTTTGTTTTATCTTTGTAATGTGTTTTTTTTATTCCCGTGCTTATTTTATTGACAGTCGTATATATGTTATCTTACCTTTATTTCTTTCTATGTAACTTTATCTTCGTCTTGATAACTTTATTTCACGTGAAAATCGTATAACTGTACTCTTGCACCATCCCAAATTGTAATCTTCACGTATACGTTGAAAGTCACGTCTATTTCGAACTACCGACGCCGCACAGTCGTTAATAAATATCTGCCTATACATAATTCGACGATGATTAAATTTTCGTATAACATTAATAAGATACACCCGCTTAGTGAATTTCCAACCAAAGAAAATGAAGCATCTCAATCTTCCCGGCCGCATATTAATAGAAAAACATATATACAAATACATGCGCATATTTAAATACATGCATACATATATACATCCACGCTACTTCATTACCTCGCGCAAACGTTCAATTATACTGTCAACACGATCATTTTTCAGGCTTCCTCTCCTAATTAAGCGCAACTTCGGCAACAACGCACAGCGCGTGTTTACCAACACACATACACCGCACGCGACCTTTAAAAATAGCACGCAAGCACCCCAATTAAAATTAGACAAATGCACCGAATATTATACTACTATTATATATTATATACACCAGCGCACGACCGCACCGAAATATTACGTCGCGGGCGGTTCTACAAATTTGATTAATTCCGTAATACCATTTCCGAATTATAATCGCATTAAGCGAAACGACCTCCGTCCACGACGACGACGACGACGGCGGCTCGCTTAATTAACACATCGACACGACCGTAGAGTATAGAACAGAGAGAAGAGAGAGAGAGAGAGAGAGAGAGGGAGGGAGAAATGAGCGCGGCGCGACTTGACCGAGAGCGAGAGAGTATTTTAAATCATGGCGAATTAAGGCTCATTAATCAAAGTAACGAGCGGGCAATTCACTTTTCTCATAAGGATTCGAGGACTTATCGAATCTCCGGCACCGTCGCCGCAGCCGCATAGCAGCAGCAGCTACTTCGCCTCGATTAATGAACCGTCCGCTAATTGAATAAAACTCGCCGGCGCGATTGCGTCGCACGTACGTACGAATCCGTCAAGCCAATGTGGTATGCGCAGACGTGACTTTACCTGCGCTGCGGTAGTAATCGACAAGTTAATTGGTAATTTATAGAGACAAAATAGAGGGAAAGAGAGGGATTAAATGTATAAATAATTTATAATAAGTATTGTGGAAATTTTTCGACGACATTCTAAAGATGCATTAATCGCGCGTGAGACTCGTTGGAATTGATTTATTCCTTTCATATAATCGTACATAGCGCCGGCGCCACTCGTTGAATGGTTAATGTTTTTTCCCTCGTCATTGTATATGCTTTTCCAATCAGATTATAATTCGTTTCCTCTAAGCGATTGCGGCCGTGTGCGCCGCGCAGCTCGAAGAGCTAGTATCTCCAATATCAATCAGTCGATTATAAAGGGCCATTGAATGCGTAATTGGGAGGTTTATATACCGCGGATCTGCGCGTGTTTATCTAGACTTTTATTAATTATCAAAGTGATCGCTCTCGTGGTGGTTATAACTAAATGTATTGAATACGGCACGCCGCACTCTTTTGCAAATATGTTCACTTTCGGAATATTTCCAAATACCGAGGGCAAATATTCAATATATGCATTTAATAGATATTTTCCGCGTGAAATATTTTTATTTTTACGAAGGATAAAAAAAAAAAATCGACCATGTATAGAAGCATAGAAAGAGAGCTGGGGAGCAATTTTATTAAAAAAGTTCAAGTTTTCAGAGTTAAAGTTACAGAGGACCGTTCGAAGCACGGACAACAATAATTGGTTACGGTAACCAACTACTTGGTTAAAAATGCTCTAATCAATATCGTACAGTTGTGAATAGTTATCACAACTATTTTGTTGGTTATCACAACTTATGTAATATTGTTTGGGGCATTTTTAATGAAGTACTTGGTTACCGCAAGCATTTAGTTTTTTCCATGAGTAACATATACCTTCATACCTTGATGATTACAAAAAAATTACTGCAGCACGTGTAATCTCATCAGCAGTTTCAAGCGGTTTTAATTAAAATTTTTTTCAGCGTGATCTGAAACGAGCGTAGAGAAAATTATTCAAACGCTTTACGTCAGACACGAAACGTTGAACTTACAAAGGAACACATAAATGTTGGAGTTATAAAATAGTAGAATAAATTTAAAATGTTCAATTTTCAAATATTCATTAGCATAAATTCCCTACATCAAATAATATTACATATAAATATTGTTATTACAATATTGTTCTAATAATTATTAGAATATTAACATTATTATTACAACGTTGTTTCAATATTATTAAAACATTGTTATCGAAAATATTTCATAAATATATTTGGACGCGCCAATGGCTAGTATCGGACAACTCTGGAATCAGGCAAGGAGGAAGCTCGGTAAAAAGGCAAAGCGTTCAATTAGCTTATAAGCAAGAACGTTAATTTTGTATAAGCGTGAAGAGACCGAATGTATACTTAGCGCGAAGCGTCGCGCAAGACTGCGGCAATAAAAATCTTATGGAATCGTTGATTACATGGATATTAATAAATTGATATGTGTGTGCGAATCTATACAAGTCAGTATGTGTATGCGAGTGCGTATCAAAACATTTCCCGAGCAAATGTAGCAAAACGATGCATGCGTGTGTGAGTGTATGTATGTGAACGCACGACCGAGGGTTTTATATAAACCACTCGAACAATATTCTACCCTGCAAGTTCGAATAAATTTTGCACACAATTTTCAAAAATCCAACCGATATTTATATTTACTTCTCAAACCCCCTCAATCCCTGTAAAATCCCATTTTCACCATTTCCAAAGTGCCACGTCTACAGCGCTGTCCGTTACTCTGAACACTCCACAACTCTGAATCCCAAAAACTTCAAAAATTTCTCTCTCACTCCTCTCAGCAACTTGCTATCCTAAACCCGCTTCTCTCTCTCTCTCTCTCTCTCTCGCACACACTCAGCCGTCAACTTGAAAGGTCTGCTCCTTCCCCACCCACGCACTATACCCGCACTTTCCTCGCCTCCCCCACTTCAACAACACCCACCGAAGACGACGACGGCGGCGATGTTTGCCGCAATGTCGGCCAATGCTCGAGCCGCTGTCCATCCCACGAATTTAATAAAAGCCTCTCTCTCTCTTTCTTTCTCTCTTGCTCCCTGCGTTTGACGTTTTATCGATATAAGCACATACGCGTTTTTTTCGCCGCGGTTTATTTGCTTTTTTTTTTTCGTCCGTCATCAAAGTCGTGGCACAGCTGCGAAGTGTACGCGCGCGCGAAATAAAATGCCGCTGATATTGTTCGTTTTCCGAGGCTTTTTTCGGTAGGAGGAGAGGTAAAAGAGAGATCGGGTAAAGGTAAAAGTGATTTATGTGGGAATTGGATGGGATTCGGTGTGATTTTTGTTTTTCCTGTACTAGTATATAGTAATAATTGATGGAGAAATCACGGGTGATGGTTTTCAGATAAATTTAATAATCGTATAAAAGCTGTGACTTTATCCGTACAGTTATTTTCAAGAGTATCAGACGGCTACTTCTCCGAAATTTCGTTCTCCAAAAGCGAAGTAGCGATTAACTCGTGTACTGTAAGATAGTAGGAAAACCCATAACTCAGACTTTAACTATTAATAATTCACAGTTTTGATTTTCTGAATTGGCCACGACCTCGACTCTTCATTTAAATCATATATATATATACGCATCTCGTAAAATAAAAAAACAAGACCGCTCACTTTTTCCGCAAACATACCCCATCCATCACAAAATTCGCGAAACTCTCATTACCCCCTTCGCAAAGAAAAAAAAAAGAAAGCCCCAAAATACTCACCAACGTTTTCTTTTTCTGTTCCAGGTAAGCACCGGCAGCAGCTGCCGCCGCACTGCATTCCCCGGCTCTTTGACAAATACCTCCCTCTCCCTGTCCGCTCAACTTCTCCTTCCGCATTTCCCGCACCCCCTTCCATTATACCCGCCAAAAAACATCGGCTAATTGCACACCGCGCGCCGGCCCGGCCAACCGACTAGTACCGCTCTCCAACATGCGACTTGAGGTATGCACTCGGCGCACGCTAGCGAAATTTACGCCATCCGCCACCGCCTTTCTTTATCGCGAGGAGAGAGAGAGAGAGAGAGACTATAGCAGCAGAGCCGGATGATTGGAGCTCGGATTAGCAGCGGCAATTACTTCTGACCGCGCGCTCTCCCTCTCCTATATAGCCCAGCGAATTAGCCATACTCGATCGTCGGAAAATTCGGGGAATTATAGCTCGCGGAGAGCCGCTATGTTCGTTAACTTTGTCCGGTACGAGAGCTGTTCTTCTTCTTCTTCTTCTTTGCGTTCTTCTTGCTGTTATATAGCGTTACGCTACTCGCTTACGTATGGGTATATTGATCATGCGGCGGCCTCGCGGGGGCCGCGGTGTAACGGCGAGGGATTAGGCGGGCGCGCGTGTGTGTAGTGCTAATGGCGATGCTGAGAAAAAAGTGTAACGCGACTTTGCAGCTATGCGGCTACTAATCTGACACGACCGCGGAGGAGGCTGTATATGCGATTACGACGAAAGTATATACATAAAAGGAAACACGACACCAAAGTTATTATTCATTATTATTATACTCGCGTATACGCTTTTTTCTTTTTTTTTTTCATCAACTTGGGGTCCGACGCGCGCCCGGCCTCGTTAACATTTATTATTACGTAAAAACAAAAAAGTAATAGACTGCTGGGCGGGTGGGGAGCACCATAATTGCATCATCCGCCCTGAGGGCACGTACCGTACGACAAAATAGTTCAGAGGGGAAGGGATGGGGCTTGGGGAATTTAATCTAATAGTCCATAAAATGTGCCGAGTAAGTTCGGAAATGCGAAACTGCATAGTCGGTTCAATTTGTCAGATTTGATAAGCCGCGGCAGTGACTCGGCAGTATCGATGAATAAGCGCCGTGTGTATGTATATATGTACACCGCAGAAGCCTTTGTCGACGTGAACGAGAGATTCCCGCGGGGAATATATAGACACGCTATACGCGTATACGTATAAACGTAAAATTCAACGGCTTGCGGATTGAGCTGTAAGCGGTGCACGCAATTTTTAATCCAGCCCCTCCCCTCTCGTCAAAAACTCCAGAGTATACGTCGAAAAAACACTGCTCGCGTTCTTAAGCAATCCCCTGTAGGTACAAAATTAATTTCACACCGCGCGCTCCAATAGACACTTACTCCCCCCCCCCCCACAACAATTGCAACCTTCCACTCTTCTCGCCTCTCGCATTGTGCACTCGGGTCACGCGCTCCCCTCTCTCTCTGCCGAGGAAATATGTAAGATCGAAAATGCATTAGTAAAGGAGAGGGGGTGGCAAAAAACACCGGCTGAATTTATCGGGGTAATTTCTTCGGCGGCGGCTATATATACACGCTGCGGTAGGGTAATCGTTCGCGGTGGCGGCGGCGGCGCTGCGTCAGCGTCGTCAGCGATTTTTCCCGCTCTCTCTCTCTCTCTCTCTCTCTCTCTCTCTCTCGCCAAGGGAGATTAATCGCGTCACCATCATCGTCGTCGCCGATGGTACAAAAACGCCATACACCGCGCCGCCGTGTAAAAACTTCGAGAGAGATTGACGAATCATTTCCCCAGGTCCTGTGCAGCACGTGATTCCTTGAGTTGTATAATATATATGTGTGTGTGTACGAGGTTCTGTCAGGTGGTTCCTAATGAGGCCGTGTATCATCATCTGGAAAACTTTCCTGCCGGATGAGAGAGAGAGAGGCGCTCGCTGCTCACGGGGGAAAGTTACTTGGGGGCTAATTTAAAAAAATAGCTCTTCGGAATTCTCGGCCGCTATATATATATATATATCGGCCGACTACCTCGACTACTTCATCACCATCGTCGCATTTATCAAGCGGCGTCGTCGCGGGCGTGGAAGAAGAAGAAAAAAAAGAGAGAGAGGGGGGACGCAGCAGAGCGGCGCTATGCAGATTCGCCCATTTTTCGCGCAATGAATATTCAGGACAACAAGCTCTCCTGATTAATAGCTTTTCTAAATATTCCGCAGGCCCGCGCGCGGTTCGAGTTTTCGGAGCGCGCACAAAAGAGCGCAGCTACTTTAACAACACAGCGAGGAGGAGGAGGAGGAAGGAAAATAAAAATTCGCGGCGCGCAACGTCGATTACAAGTTTTTAATCTCCGCCCTGAAATATTACGCCCTCTCTCTCTCTCTCTCGTGTTTACCGAGGCTCGCTGCTGCTGCTCCTTTCTCTCTGTCTCCCCGGCGTTGGCTCATACATCAAGCTCAGCGATGCGCGCGAGCCTTAGCCGAGGTGCTTACAAGTGTGGGTGGTAGGAGGAAGAGGGAAGAAACTACGGTGCTGGGCTCTCGGGTCACGGAGCAGAAATAAAATTCTGCATGCCGCGCGTGCACTTACACACACACACGTGAAGGAGGAAGAGCCTCGATATTATTCGCGCGAAAATCCGGAAATCGTCGTCGTGCTGCTGCTGCTGCTCTAAGGGAGAGAGAGGCTGTACGATACGTGTTTCTTCAAATATTCCATTTACACGAGGCGCGAGGGCCGCAGGATTCTACGAGCGACGTGGACGTGGGAAGTGTCGTTTTTTATGGCGTGGCACGTGTCTCTTTTTTTATGGCTGCTTCTTTTTTGGTGGATCGCGATGGCGCGAAAGTGACGAGGATTATGGGTTTGGAATTTATTTAATAAAGAATATTCGCCGGGACGAGAATTTGGGGGAAAATGTTGTAAGTAATGGAAAAATCGCTGCGAATGTTGGAGGACTGAAAAGATGTTTTTTCTTTTTTTTTTTTAAGAGAGAAAGTACTTATTTGAATTTGTATAAATGGGGTTGAATGAAATAAATTTATTCTGGAATCAACGTAATATTTTTTTTAGTACTATTCAAACACTTATGTGAAATTGAAAAGGTTTTTTTTTTAGTCCTGAAGTAATGCTAAAAGAATTCAAGGGGGAGGTTTAGACCCGCTAAGAAAAATTCAAAAGCTGAAATAATATTTCAATATATTCTTTTCAAACAGTATATTTTCAAATTAAATATAGCTATTTGAATAATATCATTTTTTATTTAGTTTCACGTTGCAGAGCAATGAATATGCATAGCTGTTCAATTAATTAAAATTTTATTCATCATCGTTATAGAATAAATATTTTCAATTAAATGAACGCGATTGATTGTTTGACGTTATTAAAAAAGGTGAATAGCGCGCAAAAGCAATTGCATGATCAATTTAAAATTAAAATAACTAAAGTTTGTAGTGCACTGATGTAATATCTAGACAATATCCAATGAAGAAGAAAAATTGTATTAGCAATACATACATATTTCTTCAACACAAATATACATTGCAATTTGAATTTCCATTTCGAGTAATATGTTAAGAAACATGTATATACACTTATTGTAACTCATAACAACATTAAAGTACGTAACACCCGAGCCAGCAAAACTTGGCGAACCTTCGCGCCTAGTTTCGCCATTGTTATAACAAAGTAATTAAAGTCAGCGCGAGTTTACAAGCCCGAAAATTAACCGTTACAATCTCCGAATTTCGCGTCGAGGGTTCAAAACATATAGGCCATATACTCGAGTGGTAATATAATACATATATAATCCAGTGAGGGGCCGAGCAAGCGCGCGCACACATATTTTCAAACGCGAAAGTCATCTTAACGAGATGCCGAGATTTTGACTCGAAAGACACTCGAATTAACTATTCCATTCGAAAGTTTTGATTAGCGGCGTTTTCGCTAAGGCGGAAAATTTAGGGAGCACATTATACACACACACACACACACACACACACACACACACACACACACACACACACACACACACACACACACACACACACACACACACACACACACACACACACACACACACACACACACACACACACACACACACACACACACACACACACACACACACACACACACACACACACACACACACACACACACACACACACACACACACACACACACACACACACAGACGCATGAAGCTCTGGGGATAAAGTTTCACATTGACAAGGCTAAAAGAACGTTTCGTCTAAAAGGATACTTTACTTTTACAACCCAAGCGCGTACTTACTGTCTTGTACTAAAGTTTGATAAGACCCGAGTCATATTCGTCCACTCTGAATCCGAAATCAAGGGAAGCCTGGGGAAGAAAAAATACCGAGCGAGAGAAAAGTAACGGAAAGAAATAAATTAGTACTTTGGGGGGGGGGGGGGGGGGTTATTTCGTTTGCCGGAGAACTTTGATTATTTCGTTTTAGAGTTGGTCGGGTCGGACGATAAAACTTTTGCCAAAAAGTACGTGTATCTAACGTGATTCCATTAGCCGAGGCACGTTTGGATATTAGGGCGAAATCATTAATGTCTATCTCTTGAAGCATTTGCTAAATCATACTGTTATTTTTGACAAATTTTCCTTTCCATTTTAATGTATATAATTAAAATGACTTTTAATTAGTTAGCAGAAAAGTAGTTTTTCATACACTGGAGAAAAAAATGTTTTAATTTTTATAATACTTATAGGAAAAGTTACTATACTGTGCAGGGTAATCCTACTACTAGAAGCAGTTTAGTAGTTTTTTAGCACTGTGTGACCTAAATCCGCACTTAAGTCACGGCTAGCTGTGACTTAAGTAGCCCATTATTACACTGTGAAATAATGAATTTACTTAAGTCACAGGCACGTAATTAACGCCAATTATCTACCAAAACTATTCAAAAATACGATTTTACATATAAGAATGAACAGGAAAAGAAGTAAAACTTCGTTAATAGTTGACAAACCACAAAGAATAAATAAAAATGATGATAATAAGGCTTGTCTATATTATAGGTTAGTTTCATCTGCTATGGGATAGCAGACCGCGCGATTTTTAAATATTCAATATTAAACTGTATGGATTTTAGTTTTAAAAGTCTTTCTCTTTAATGATATAACGTATACAAATCTTTCACTTTCATAAACTTCAACTTATTGTTAAAGATACAAATCAAATTGCCAAGAATCTAGTTTTATGATTTTTTTATGTACATATTCAATATTCTAGATTCAATAATAACCATATTCTATATCAGGTATTCTATTATTTAAATAACGTTTTATTAATTTTTTTCAGGGCGGGGGGGCTGCCCCCCCCCACCCCCCCCCTTCCGCCCCACACTTCTCCCACCCCACTTCCAAGTTCCAACTATCATTATAAATAAGCACAAATAAATAAAATAAGAATATGGCGGATTTATGTCACACGAGCTATAAAATAGTATACGATACTCGTGACTTAAGTGGCTCATTGTTACACGGCGTTTAGCCCCCTCGCTGCGCTCGGGCGCTAACCTCACGCCGTGCAATAATAGGCCACTTAAGTCACACGTATCGTAATATACTATTATAAAATAGTATAGTCATTTTTATACTTTCTCGAAAAAGTTCAGAAAATAAATTTTCTGAAACCGAAATTGAAATTTTCTAACCGATTTTATTCATTTTATTAAGAATTTATTAAGAAATAACATATACGATTAAATAATATTAAATGAAAAAAATTTTGCTGGAATGTGGAATCGAACCTGGGCCTCCGAATTGACAAGCGAACTTACCATTTGCGCCATTGACGAACACTTATATGTTACGGTATACTAATACTTACAAATGTGAATTATTTTTTTCAAACTTTAAAAACCATAATTCGATATTAATCTATGGACAATATTATTTAAATGTTGATCAAAGTAATGAATAAATAACTTATTTATACTATCTCAAGCAAATTTTCTTCAACAAAATTGCAGGTTAAAACGAGTCAGCGTGATGTTAATTGTTATATTGTTTTGATGGCAGTGCGCATGCGCACTGTAGTGCGAACTCCTAAATTACTATACCACCTTGTAAAATCTGTGAACCGTACAGGAAAAAATTTTTATCCAGTATAAGAAAATGCACTACTTTTCTGGGTAAAATTTATATTAGACTTTTGTAAAATTTATGATTTCTAATTTTTATCATGCTGTTTAGTAATTTTTTCTACTTTTGTATAATAATTTTTATTCAACTTTTTAGTATTTTTCATACTTTTAGTGTCAAAATTATTAGAATTTTAGTAAATATCTCACTTGTGTTATCTTTAGTAAGATTACCCACATAGTATAGTAATTTTTCCTATAAGTATTATAAAAATTACAAAATTTTTTCTCAGTGTAGAATTACGAAATGTTCATCGAAAATTTTCAGCACTGCAATTATTATTATTATTATTATTATTATTATTATTTTTGTAAATATTTTTACGAAAGTAATTTAATAATTAAAAAATAATTTTATGTTAACGAGATTTTAAAGAATATGATCCTGTATTAAAAAGTTATTCGTCCTACGCCTCCGTAAACTAAATTAATATTACATTAAAAATAATATATTTATTATTGTAACTTTAGATCCACGAGAAACCTTAAAAAACATAATTAATATTTCCTCCTTTCCACGTTAAACTCGCAGCCAACAACAATCCTCCTCCCAGCTCGCACCTTAAAGCCGAACCACGAGAGCCCCCATCTATTCAAACATTTAAAAAAAAAAAAACAACGCACACACACAATCATTGTCCCTACTCACGATCAATCACAATAATTAAGTCCAACACACATTCGCACGTTCCCCTTCCCCCAAAAAACAAACCCTTTAATCACGAAAGTAAATCTCGCAGCAGCAGCAGCAGCATCGGTCTCTCTCCTGTATATCGCCGGCATCAGCCGGGCAAAAGTAATTTCGCGCGCTCGCTCGCGATATCGTCGTCGCCGAAACTTGGGGAACTTGGCGACTCGGAAGAGTCGACAAGAAGTTCGCTGTAGGCGACGGAGGGGGGAGGGATAAGAGTGCGAACGTATTTGCCAGAACAATGCTCCCCTCCCCTCCTCCACACCTCCCCGAAGTGATGAATTTCCCAAGGCTACTTCTCTCACACGCATATACACGAACTTCTTCTTCCTTTTTTTTATTGCCTCCTCCTCCTCCTATGTACGAAAGAAATCGATGTCGCGCGCGCGCGCGCGCTCGAGGGACGGTGCGAAGAAAGTGGAGCGTCGCTCGCTCGCGCGCATAGCGATTGAATTAGGGCGGCCGGCTTTACGATCGATTCGCGGAATGACAGGGACGAGATTGGATTTCCGCCGTGCGAGCGCGCGTGGGCGGAAAGGTGCGAGAGAGAGAGAGAGAGAGAGAAGCGCAGCAGCAGCGCGCCGCTACCCCGGGGGATGTAAACGCGCGAACAAACCTGTCCCGGATGTATGTGTGTGGGGGTGTGCTAGGTTGAAAGCAATGCGATACGATCGCGCGGGGGGAGAGAGGCGAGAGACAGACGATAAGGAAGCCCGAGAGTGCAGCCCTAGCTCTGTGTCGGTTGTACTTCGCGGTACGATAGAAAGAGCCTTGGGCTTTGAGGGGTTTATGTAATTTCGGGATTGCAGCGTGGATGGATTTCGCGGGTGCAGCGGCGGTGAGTGGTTCGGTCGAGGGTGACAGGTTTCAGGTGGGTAATGGTGGTTGGATCGCAGTTGATTGTGTGTGAGGAAAAAAGTGGATTCGAGGTGGTATGCCGATTGAGTGTTCGTAGGGGTAGGTATAAGAAAAATTAATGTTGTCTTGCTTTATTCTAACCAAATGATTAGAGTGTACGTTGGAAATAATTTCGAAGCAAGTTGAAACGTCGATGAATACAATATTAATTGCAGTCGATACATTACACGTTGAACAAAAAAACGATGTAGTATAATGAAATGTCCATGAAAACATTGAGTTTTTCTTCTTTTTTTTTTTTTTTTTTTTTTTGAAATATAGAAATACAAGTATACATGAAAATGAAATACACTGAAAAAGTCGCGTATTAAGATTAATTTTAATCCAGATCTAAAACGGTCTAATGAACCAAGCCCCGTAAGCCCCCTTTACATGCGAAAGCGTAAAGAGAGACAAGATGATAGATAACAAAGTAAAATGTAAATTGATAGTGCGCGCGGAAACAGCGTCGTTGGCGCGATACATCGCGTTCGAAATTAATGCAAGATTGCACACACAGTTATAATTAATAAGCGCCAAGCAGACATTTTAATCTGCCGCTAAGGATCTTAATATTTCAAATGTACGCGTAATTAACCGCAATGAACGAGCCGCTAAACCAAAAGAAACCGTATCGCTATGTACAAACGGATCGTTAACAATTTTTCACGCTGCAATAGCTCGCTCGCAGCAACGAGAAATTCTCCCCGTCTACATCGCTTAACGATCCTCCTTAATAACAAAGAGCGTATTGGAAAGTTTCTGAAAACGATGTTAAGTACAGAGATGCACGCTATCAATAGATTAAGAGGCTATGAGTAACGAGCCCAAAAAAGAAAAGCAAAAAAATCACCTTGATTCAATTACCATTTGATCACAATCAATTTCAATATTTTCCTCCCCCCGAATCTCCATACATCCTAACCAGCTCATAAAATAATTCAGCGAAAAATCCTCAATACCGCACAACATCCATCTCGCGTGATCCATTCTTCTCCTTCGGCGAAATATCCTCTCTCTCTCTCTCTCTCTTCCTATATTCAAGCGGAAAACTGATGGACTTTCCCCGCTCCCACATGTAGAAGGAGAACAAAT